>JANBXA010000190.1:25097500-25135000 GCA_030556225.1 Cricetiscus sungorus | reverse complement strand
TCAGCAGTTAACTGTCCATCAGCCTGTCTATCTCACAAGCACAGACACCTGTATCAGTATTGGTTCAGTACCTACTAACCGTGTGGCCCTGGGCAACTTAATCCCCTTAAACAGAGGATGATGATGATGATGACGATGACGATGATGACACCATTCTTGCTGTGTTGTTAGGAGTGCCAGTGAATAAGGTGCTCAGAACAGTGCCAGCACGCGTGTTGTAGCTGTTAAATATGTTGTGTGCACCATAGCACTTATGTCTGTAGGATCAATTCCTGGAAATAGAGTAGATTCAGCAGCCTGGGAGACTCCTGCTGAGGCCTGGCCCATGAGCCTGCTGTCACTGACAGTTTGACCAACAGTAGTCACTGTGTTTGGTTGCAGATGTAGGGCAGTGGGTAAGATAATCCAAGCCTTGCCCCTCGGGGAAGCCGGTGTTCTTGTGGTATTGAGAGGCAACATCAAGTCCCACGGTATTCAAGGGCTGTCTTCTGAAAGCGGAGTAGATGGGTAAGGCGGGGAGAAGGGCCTGCACCACTGTGTTACTGATCCGGGTGACATTCATGGGATTTTAGTGGAGAGCGGTGGGCGGCGGCTCTGCCGGGATGATGGTAATGAAACCAGCCTGCAGCACCCAGGCCTGGCTTGTGTCTCACGCACGCACGTTGTCCCCACACTCCCCTCCCTCACTTTTGAGCTATTTTAGTCCAAGCACACATGCTCTTTGCAATTTATGAATCACACAACTCCTGAGAGTCCTACTCTTTTTTCCTCTGTTGTGGAGAATGAGCCGTTGGCATGACAACCACCCAGCCTTGCTCCTCTGCGTGTCAGGGATTGGATCTGACTGGCGGCGACTCTGGCTCCTGATCTAGAGACCACAGGTAGTGGAGACTAGTTCTTTCCAGAACAGTACACCCTGACCAGGCCCGAGAGAGGGGAGCAGGAAGCATGGAGCAGCCTGCCAGCGTTTAGGACTCTCTCCCGCCCTCTCTGCTGGAGGTTGCTCATGCTTGCTAGGGATGCATATTTCCACCAGGCAGCACCCAGCCCCAGCCCCCGGGTAGCTTTCACCACCATCTCTATGCTGCAAACAGTTCTATGTCCTCTTAAAAATTATTGTTATGAGTGTGTGTGCACGGGCATGCGCACATGTGTGTTCCTGTGTGTATGGGTGCAAGTGTGTAAGGTGTGCATGCATGTGCACGTATGTGCACTTAGAGGCCAAAAGACAACTTCAGGTGTCTTTCCTCAGGTACCATTCAACTTTCTTAAAGATAGGGTCTCAAAGACCTGGAGCTCACCGGGTAGGCGAGGCTAGCTGGCCAGTGGCCCCTAACAGATTTTCTTGGGATTACAAGTGTGTGTCCCCACACCTAGCTTTTTTTTTAAATTTGTAATGTGGGTTTTGGAGACCTAGGACCTGCTTATAAGGTAAAAACCTTACCCACCAACCCACCTTCCAGTCCTGTTTTTGAGTTTTTGACTCTTGTAGCCCAGGCTAGACTCAAACTCGGGGTCATCTTGCTCTATCTCCTGATTATAGGCGTGTGTGGACACACTGCCTGCCTTACATAACGATTTGCAGCTCATCCGTGTTGTAGTACAATCAGCATTTTATTGCTTTCTTTAGGACAATAGCATTTCATCCTGGCCTTTGTCTATGATGAGCACTGCTTGCTACTCACTAAGTTTCCAGATAGTACACACGTCTGTGTGATGTGTGTCTTCATTTCTTCGTGGGGATGTAGGAGTGGGATTGCTCTTTTCCAAATTCTCCAGCTCCTCCCGAGTATTTGTTATTAGGTGTGGTTTTATCCACAGATATTGTAGTGGGTGTGAGGTGACATCGAGGACTTTGAACTCCTGTGGCAGTTGTGAGCGTTGTGTCCTGCTATTATTGGCCATTTCAGTGTCTTATTTAGAGAGATATGTTTTGAAACCCCTTGTCTCCTTTTAAAATTAGGTTGTCGTTCTATTGATTGTTCAGGCAGGTGTAAGTTGGGGTTAGTTTTATACTCTGGATGTATGTCAGTTTTCGTATAAATGTTTTGCCCCAAACGCCATTCTGTGGGTTGGGGATCTATATCTCCCAACGATGTCGTTTAAACTGTGAATGTTGGCTTTAGCTCACTGCCAGAGCGCTTGCTTAGCCAGCGCAAGGCGGCGGGTTCGGTTCTCAGCTCCAAAAACAAACCAAACAAAACGAAAACAAGGCTAAGTGAATGTTTTAAACACGAGCATCCCACTTAACACCTTTCTCTGTTGTTACTCATTTTTGGTGGTAGCTTCTCTGAGCCACGGTTTCCCTGTGTTTCTCCGAATAGGTTGGCACTTGTGACTCTTACACTTAGGCAGCTGGTCTATATCCAGCTATCCTGTCACTATTTGTTGAGAAGACGTATTTCACGGTTATCTGGCCGTGGCACACTTGTGGAAGCTGACTAAGTGGCTGGAGTGGCTCACTGGGTGACGTGCTTGCCACGCACGGGGACCGAGTTTGGCTCTCCAGCCCCCAGGGAAAACCCAGGTGCAGCAGCTTTGGTCTGTCGACTCCGTGTCAAGGGTGGGCTTGGGAGACAGAGACGAGACAGGCAGATAGATCCTTAGGGCAAGGCAGCCCAGCCAATCGGTGGTGAGTTTCAGCTTCGGTCAGTGACCCTGTCTCAAAAAGGAGGTAGAGGGGTCACAGGATGGGTCAGGGGGGTCACAGGATGGGTCAGGGGGTCACAGGATGGGTCAGGGGGTCACAGGATGGGTCAGGGGGGTCACAGGATGGGTCAGGGGTCACAGGGTGGGTCAGTGGGGTTACGAGATGGGTCAGAGGGGTCACAGGATGGGTCAGGGGTCACAGGATGGGTCAGGGTCACAGGATGGGTCAGGGGGTCACAGGATGGGTCAGTGGGTCACAGGATGGGTCAGTGGGGTCATGGGATGGGTCAGGGGGTCACGGGATGGGTCAGGGGGGTCACAGGATGGGTCAGGGGGGGTCACAGGATGGGTCAGGGGGTCACAGGATGGGTCAGGGGGTCACAGGATGGGTCAGGGGGTCACAGGATGGTTCAGGGGGTCACAGGTCAGTGGGGTCACGGGATGGATCAGTGGGGTCACGGGATGGGTCAGTGGGGTCACAGGATGGGTCAGGGGGTCACAGGATGGGTCAGGGGGTCACAGGATGGGTGAGGGGGCACAGGATGGGTCAGGGGGGCACAGGATGGGTCAGGGGGTCACAGGATGGGTCAGGGGTCACAGGGTGGGTCAGTGGGGTTACGAGATGTGTCAGAGGGGTCACAGGATGGGTCAGGGGTCACAGGATGGGTCAGGGTCACAGGATGGGTCAGGGGGTCACAGGATGGGTCAGTGGGTCACAGGATGGGTCAGTGGGGTCACAGGATGGGTCAGGGGGTCACAGGATGGGTCAGGGGGTCACAGGATGGGTCAGGGGGGTCACAGGATGGGTCAGGGGGGGGTCACAGGATGGGTCAGGGGGTCACAGGATGGGTCAGGGGGTCACAGGATGGGTCAGAGGGTCACAGGTCAGTGGGGTCACGGGATGGATCAGTGGGGTCACGGGATGGGTCAGTGGGGTCACAGGATGGGTCAGGGGGTCACAGGATGGGTCAGGGGGTCACAGGATGGGTCAGGGGGGCACAGGATGGGTCAGAGGGGCACAGGATGGGTCAGGGGGCTCACAGGATGGGTCAGTGGGGTCACAGGATGGGTCAGGGGGTCACAGGATGGGTCAGGGGGTCACAGGATGGGTCAGGGGGGTCACAGGATGGGTCAGTGGGGTCACAGGATGGGTCAGGGGGGTCACAGGATGGGTCAGGGGGGCACAGGATGGGTCTGAGGGCACAGGATGGGTCAGGGGGGCACAGGATGGGTCAGGGGGTCATAGGTCAGTGGGGTCACGGGATGGGTCAGGGGGCACAGGGTGGGTCAGTGGAGGCAGCTCCTGTCAGACTGAATGGCCTGGGTTTAATCTTTGGGGCCCATGTGGTAGAATGAGAGAACTGATTCCAGCTGGTGGTTCTTTGACCTTCATATGCACATGCATGCTGCCATGGCATGACCTTCTCATGCACACACATGCTGCCATGGCATGACCTTCACATGTGTACACATGCTGCCATGGCATGACCTTCTCATGCACACACATGCTGCCATGGCATGACCTTCACATGTGTACACACATGCTTGCCATGGCATGACCTTCTCATGTATATACATACTTGCCATGACATGACCTTCATGTGTATGTACACACATGCTTGCCATGGCATAACCATCATGTTTGCAGACATGTTTGCCATGGTATGACCATGTATATACACATGCTTGTCATGGCATGACCTTCACCTGTACACACAAATGCTTGCCATGGTATGACCTCAGTGTGTACACACATACTTGCCATGCGTGCCCCACCCCAGTAAAATGAATAAATATAACGAACTTCAAAAATAAGGTGGAAATGACTGAAGAAGACACCTGACATTGACCTCAGGCCTCCACATTAATGTGAACACATGTGTGTGACCCTGAACACACATGTACATATATAAACATGCACCTTCTCATAAACTAACTGACCATAAATGTCATAGAATACATTAAAACTACAGAAGTCCATTTTTTATGGACTTCTTTTCTGTTGACCTGATTAGTTGTCTTTGTTACTATTCCTGTTGCTATGATAAAATACTCCAACAAAGGCAACTTAAAGGGTAAGAGTTCGCAGTCTGAGGTGGCAGCCATCAGCGTGTGGAAGTCACAGCTTCAGGAGCTTGAAGGACCACAGAGGACCACACTGTACCCACCGCCATGAGTCAGGGTTGACGAAGGCTGGTGCTCAGCTCCTCACTTTCACCTTTTCATACAGCCCAGAACCCCAACCTAGGGAATGGTGTCACTCACAGTGGGCGGGTCTTCCCATCAGCCCAGTCAAGATAACGCGCCTTGGGCATGCCTACAGCCACCTCCCAGGTGACCCTAGCACAACTGAGCTCCCATCACAATAGACATTTTTATGTTAGTATATTCTTTTCGGGGGTTGGTTCTTGCTCCTTTCCATATATTTTTTAAATGTCTATTTTTAGACAAGAGTCTCACTGTTTTACCCAAAGTGGCCTCAAAACGGTGCCCCACAATGTTCGTCCCAGCTGAGGCAGTCAAGAAAACGGCGGAGACGTATTTGCTCATGTCCTTGCGGCTAGTTAGGGCACAGTTGGTTCTGTTGCCGTTTGTGCTGGCTGCTGCAGAACGAGGTCCTGGCGGTCTTCACTGCTTAGTTCCCAAAGGCCCAGATGCGCCGCCGCTGGCACGCCAACTCTTGTCTTTTCTGTCCCTCAGTGCCAGCCAGGGAGGAAGCCTGGGGACACCTTGCAGAAAACACTGCACTTACAGCCTAGAGAACTCTGTTCAGGATTCGGCTCTCTGGTTTGGGCATCACTCCCCTCCTTTGGGCTTCAAAGGCCAAACGCTGTCCAAGGCCAGTGAGAGTGCTTGAAGTTCCTGCTGTCTCAGGCTTTATGATAAAGTTTCTCTGAGAGAAACTGAGACAATGCATTGGTAGTTGACAATGGCTCCAGAGATAGCAAAATGCATAACTTCTCTTCCCTCTGTCAGCCACGACAGACTCATTGATCCAACGTCTTCAGATAGAAGCCAGACATGAGCAAACTGAGGTGGGCTTGTCTTCTTGCCTCTTAGCCTGGTGCTAGCCCTTTACGGAAGTGCCTAGTGGTGACGAGGGTATCATAGAGGGGCTTGGGGATTCACTTACTCGCCTTAAGATCCCATCTTCATTTTCTCCTGTGCCTTTGAGAAACTTACTGATTTCTCTGGGCCTCAGTTCCCTCATTGTAGGATGCAGGCATAGCAATTAGGCTTACTTCAGTGAGTTAGATGCAGAGAGGATTAAATGAAATCATGTGGCGGGGAGTGCTTAGAAAAGAACTTGGCATCTCTAACTCAGCAAATGCTGTCTATTACATAAGTGAGAGGCAAGGTAAGAACTTGGAAGGCTGATGAGAAAGTTCTGGGATTGGCAATGCCTTGCGGTACCTTAAGGTGCTCGTGTATCCATTTTTGGGTCTTTTTTAAGGTGCTGAGGACTCAGCTGTAGACAGAGTTTCCTGTTCTGCATGGTCCTGCAGCTGTTTAGTCCCAAATAAATACACTGACACTTATATTAACTGTAAATTGTTTGGCCGATGGCTCCGGCTTCTTATTGGCTAGCTCTCTTTTAATTATTAACCCATTTTTATTAACCTAAGTATTTCCACATGGTCTTATCTTACTGGAGAATGCCCGGACCTGGTGGTACTCCTTCATTGGCTACACAGTGTCTCCCTGGTGGCTCCTTCCTGCATCCTCTCCCCAGAATTCTCCTAGTCTGGTAGCCCCGCCTGTACTTCCTGCCTGGCTGCTGGCCAATCAGTGTTTTATTCATCAACCAATAAGAGAGACATATATACAGAAGGGACATCCCCCATCACCCAGCCCCACTGAACCCCAAATCTGACATATATTAGGCAGGCATTCCTCCACTGACCTATCCCTGGAGACCTATGTTACCTTTTGTTCTGAGACAGAATCTCACTAAGCTGCCCGGTTAGCCTTGAACTTACTCTACTGCCTTGAACTTGGGATCCTTCTGCCTCTGGCTCCTGAGCAGCTGGAATTACAGGCATGTGCCATCAAGACCAGTTCTCAGTGACCCATTCTGTTCATGAAAGTGGATTGATTCATTTCACGTATTTGCTTGTCTGAAAGCATGTTGGGCTTACTATGAAGTAGGTATGTAGCCCAGTGTTCAGGGTACTAATTACATATTCTAAGTCCTTTTCACATGGCAGTGACAGCCACGTAAAGTGAAAGTTGCGAGATTCTAGTGTTGTGTGTGTGTGTGTGTGTGTGTATGTGTGTGCGCGCGCGTGTGCGCACACACTTTCACAGGTTCTGTGTCTTCACATGTGTGCACATATGTGTGGAGGCCAAGAGGTCAATGTTGGACATCTCCCTTCTCTCCATCTTACTTTTTTTTTTTTTTTGGTTTTTTCGACTCCATCTTACTTTTTATTTATTTATTTATTTTTGGTTTTTTTTTTGAGACAGGGTTTCTCTGTGTAGCTTTGGAGGTTGTCCTGGAACTCGCTCTGTAGACCAGGCTGGCCTTGAACTCACAGAGATCTGTTACATGCAGGTTTTCCCCACCGCCGATTGCCTGGTCCCACCGCTGCGCCAGCCCCAAATAACATGCAGAGACTCTGTATTTGATATAATTCTGTTGGCCAGTTACTATCATTTCTCATTGGCTAGCTCTGTCTTAATGATTAAGCCATTTCTACTTATCTAAGTATTTCCACGTGGTCATCTTATCGGACAGCCGGCTGGCATGCTGTTCCCTTTTGGCTCTCCATGTTGACTCCTCCTTACTCCTTCCTCTTTCCTCCTTGTCTCCTAGCCCTGCCTATCTTGCTTTCCTATTGGCCAACAGTGCTTTATTCATTAACCAGTGTGAGAAACATATTTACAGAATAACATCTCCCATCAGAGATCTGCCTGCCTCTGCCTCCCAAGTGCTGAGATTAAAGGCATGCGCCACCAATGCCCGGCTCTCCACCTTACTTTTAATAGAATATCTTTAACTGTTTGATGATTTCATATGTGCAAACAATGTATCTTGATCACATGCATACCCAAGCTCCACTCCCAACTCCCAAGCGCCCGACGTGTCCTCTTTCCTCTTCTTGTCCTCTCCTTTTTTGTTATAACTGCTGCTTGTGACTTACACTGTTGGGTCCGTCTTGTGTAGTCAATGGTACCTGCAGTGAGCTCATGAGAGCAAGGCCATGTCCATGTTCTGGAGACAGAGTTTTACAGCCCTCTCCCCATCCTCCAACTCCTGCACTCTTTCTACCGCCTTCTATGATGTCCCCTGAACCTTCGGGTGGGGACTGATACAGATGACCCTTTTGGGGCTGAACACTCAGTAGATACTCATGAGTCTCTGCATTAACTGTTGACCACTGTAGAGAGAAGTTTGTCTGGTCACGATGGATGGTGGCAGTAAACTGTGGTTATAAGTATGCACATTTAGAAGACAGTTGGATAACATGCCATTTAGCAAAACAAAATAGTGGTTCTCTTCTAGAACCTACAGCCTCCTGAGCCATGGGTTTTGACCAGGCGTAGACCTCACATCCAGTCCAAAAGCAGTTACCCCTATAACCATTGTGCCGCTTTTACGTCAGTGAGCGTATCTTGCTTGGCGGGTTGGCATTGTGGTATACATCTATGTTTAATTTATAGAGACAAGGTCTCTCACTGAACTTGGAGCTTGAATATATGACTAGATGAGTGGCCAGCAAGCTTAGGGGGTCTTCTTATCTCTACTGCTCCAGTGCTAGCATTGGAGGCTTGTATCATGGTATGTAGCTTTTAAAAGTGACTTTTGGGGACTGAACTCAGGTCCCTCATACTTGCATAGCAAACACTATCAACGGGGTCATATCCTCATCCCATACGATTGCGTGTGTGAGTGTGTGAGTGAGTGTGATTGTGTGTGAGTGTGTATGTGAGTGTGCAAGTGTATGTGTGAGTGTGTGTGACTGTGTGTGAGTGTGAGTGTGTGTATGAGTGTGTGTGAGTGTGTATATGAGTGTGTGAGTGTGTGTGCGAGTGTGAGTGTGTGTGCGAGTGTGAGTGTGTGTGAGTGTGAGTATGTATGCATATGATTGTGTGTGAGTGTAAGTGTGTGTGTATGAGTGTGTGAGTGTGTGAGTGTGTGAATGTGAGTGTGTGTGAGTGTGTGTGACTGTGTGTGAGTGTGAGTGTGTATGAGTGTGTGTGAGTGTGTGTATATGAGTGTGTGACTGTGTATACGAGTGTGAGTGTGTGTGCGAGTGTGAGTGTGTGTGAATGTGAGTGTGTGTGTGAGTGTGTGAGTGTGTGAGTGTGTGAATGTGAGTGTGTGTGAGTGTGAGTATGTATGTATATGAGTGTGTGTGTGAGTGTGAGTGTGTGTGTATGAGTGTGTATGAATGCATGGACCTATTCAGAGGTCAGAGGAGGACATCAGGTATTGTACTTTGTCAATCACCCTATCTATGTCTCTGTATCTTTTGGGATAGAGTCTCTCCCTGAACCTGGCGTTAGCTTGGCAGCCACTAAGCCCTAGTGATCTTCTCTCTTCGTCCCGACTCACAAGCCCTGGAGTTACAGGCATGCTCATGGTCGCACCTGACGTTTTTTAACATAGGAGCTGGAGAATGAACCAAACCTTCATTCCTGCACATCAGGCACTTTCAGCTGCTGAGCTGTCTACCTGGCCCCAGACAATGGTTTCATTTCATATACGTGTGCATTTACTTATATATGCATATATATCATCTATATAGCAGTTGGGAGAGTGGACCTATGCAAGTGTACTATCATTGAGCTACAGCCCAGGCAAGATTCTTAGGGACTGCCGCAATGGGAGCTTGCTTGAGATTGCTGTGCGTCAGGGTGTTTTTTGGTGATGGCGTAAAGTCTGGGTGGGAGGAGAAACACCCGAGTCTGACTTATTTCTTACTAGTCTCGCATTTGCAGTGGAGCCCTAGGGGAAATGCTAGCACCCGGTCTAGCTGTTGTCACACCTCGGTGACACGCTCACGCTCCTTGGCATTAAGTCAGTCCTGAGCCAGTCTTGTCCTTATTCGCTGCTGCATAACCTGGGGACCAGAGTGGTGAGGCTAAATGAAGCCACGCTGGACTTAGCGGCCACGGAGTAGCTGGGCCTCTCGGTGCCGTGGGAAAGTATGAACGTTGGCTCTGTCGGGGTCTTGGAAACGTCACTGAGACCCACTCCTTCCTGTGTCAGGACAGAGCCTCTGTGCCAGCCTTCTGATCGACCCCAGCGGGACGGGTGGGGGTGGGTGTCTACTCTGTGACCCTTTCTGACGCCTCACTGGTGTCTTACAGTAAGCAGCTGCTGTGTGACGTGATGATCGTGGCAGAAGACGTGGAGATAGAAGCTCACCGTGTGGTTTTGGCAGCCTGCAGCCCCTACTTCTGTGCCATGTTCACAGGTACCGAAGGGTCGGGACGACACCCAGGTGGCCTGTGCTGGGGGATGGGGGAGGGATGAGAGGCCGAGCTATCGTCCTGCTACGAGGAGCATCTGTGTTCTGAGCTTTGTACATGGAGAGCTTGAGGGGGCTGAACCGGCCAGCTGGACAGGTAACCTTTTGGTCCCCGCGGGGGACAAAGGTAGAATCAAAGTGTCCGTGAGTTCATGTGTTGGCACTGGCACCAGAGCCGTGTGGGGCAGCTTGTTCACAGTGCAAACCTCTGACCGTCTATTGGGCCTGCGGATGGCTCAGGCAGGGGACACAGAGGACGTGCAGCTAGTAAGGACGCGCCCCCTGACCCTTGGCCCAGTGCCGTGCCGCCCCACCCCCACCCAGAGGTTGTTCTTGTTCATCTCTGGACGTTTCCCCAGGCAAGAGCCGGGGGCCTCCTGCAGTCGCTCTAAAGCTGTGGACCCCTCGAGAAGTGATGGCAGAGGAACAGTCAATGTCCGCCATGACTCCACACCTTTACCAAGTTTTCAGGGAAGAAGTGGGCTTGCCTAAGGATCTCACCTGCGCTAGCCTGGCCTGAGTCCCTGGATGCCATAGGCTGAGCTGTCCGTCTGCAGCACTTTCTTGTGTGGTATACACGGAGTGCTCTGGTGACCGCTGTCAGAGGGCACCATCTGTGAGATGCCAAGCCTGCTGAGGTGTCCCTGCCACGTGCTTCCTAAGTGGCCCCTGCTTGCTCTGAGGGTGGCGCCCACCCCTTGCATTCTGGCCTGTGCCCTGGTGTCTGCTACACTTGCACCCTGGCCCTCATATAGCTGTCTGCTTCTCATCCTGCACATGTGTCCCCCTCAGAAAAGCCCTCCTGTCATCACCATAGCTCCTCATCAAACAAAACAAAACAACAACAACAACAAAAAAAAAACGCGAGATGGGTGGTGGCGGTGCACGCCTTTAATTCCAGCTCTGGGGAGGCAGAGGCAGGCGGATCTCTGTGAGTTCCAGGCCAGCCTGGTCTACAGAGTAAATTCCAGGACAACCAGAATGTTACACACAGAAACACTGTCTCAAAAACAAACAAAACAACCCCCCCAACAAACTATAGCCCTCTCTTTTCTTGTGAAGATGGCATCTTGTTTGACCTGTTTGCCACCGTATCTTAAATGCTCACAGCAGGGCACCAGTATTTTGGGAATGTGGATGAAGTGTTCCCTGCTTGATGGTGAGCTTTAGGTACCTGGGAGATGCCCCGTCAGTGTTGAATCCACACCGCCCACCCCAGGAAAAGTGAATGGGCAAAGGCAGGAAGAACGAGCTTGAGCATGCGAAGATGATGAGCGCAAACATTTCTACTCGGCAGAATCAGGTTTGCCCTACCGTGGTGCACAGCTGGGCAGGAGTGACCTGGCTGGAGGGGCCGTGGTATTGTCCTGCGAGAATCCCCCACGAATACATCCCCTGGATCATCACACGAGGGAGTTGGTATTAGCTTGGAGTTGTGTACTGGCTGAAGTATGTCAGGCACACTTGAGCCAGGGTGGGATTCCTGTCATGATACCTGAAAACAAAACAAAACGGAACAGAACAGAACAGAACAAACCCCTGTGCTGGCCACCTGGGACTCTAGCCATCCTTTAGAGTGGTCTCAAACTCCAGTGGAGGGCACTCTGTTCACTTCTCCCTCGTTCCTAGTCAATTCGGAATAACTTTTCTCTCTGCAGTAGTTACTCAGCCACAGTTTCAACATGCAGCTCAGGCAGACACTCTTTGTATGTGCGGTTCAGCGCCCACACAGGAGTCTGCTCAGAAACATAACGGATTGAACTGTTGGCTCCAGCGAACATGCCTGTGGGTAGCAGACATGCCTTGGAAACAGAGGCAGTTGGGGGAGCACATGCAGATCTCGGCCTGTAGACATTGAAGCGAGGGGAGGATCGAGAGGAACATGGTCCCTCACATGGCCTGGCTACGGCACATCCCCTCATCCTTTATTCAGATGCCTTCCACATGTATGCATATATTGATTACAGAAAGAGAAATCAGAAGACAGGAGCAAGCAGGAGGTAAAAAAAAAATAAAATAAATCCACACACTATAGCATTTAGGTGACTGTTTTTTTTCAGATATTATATATATATACATATATATAATATTATACATATATATATATAACATATCTTTCAATATAGATGGGTTCACATATCTATGAATAGCCATGCTTTAATTTAAAAATTGCTACTAGTCTAGAACATTTTTCCCCCATTTCCGTTTTGCCTAGCTCCTCTCCGTCCTTAGCAGAGTCTTGGACTCCATACTTACCTAAATCCCTTGTCACCCATTCCCAGGTGCCTTGCCCATCTCCTTAGTGTTATTGCTTACCTTAACACGCCCCTAACCTCTGATTTTCCTTGTCAGTCGTCAGCATGCCGAGGTTAAGTGCTGAGCGGGTGCTGTCCACCGCGAGTAGGTGGTCCGTGAACGCTAACGTCACTTCACATGTCCTCAGCCTGTCCCGTGTCTGTGAAGTCATGTCTGTATCCTAGTTTCAACAGCTTCATAAGACTCCATCCTAATTGAAAATTCATTTCCTTATTTGCTAGTAATTATAGTTCTTCCCAGTGTTTTCTGTTACAGCTAATGTTTCCATGGGAAGCTGCATCTTAATTGTTACTGGCACCTCTAATCATTTTGTTAGAATAGACCCCTATGTCAGGAAGTGCCTGGCTGAAAGCCATGTGCTGAGGGAGTCTCTGTCCCGCCAGGTCCCGAGGCCCCTTCATTGCCCCAAGGAACACACAGATGCTATAGTAGTTATAAAGCTGTTGGCTGGTGTCTTGGGCTTTTTAATATCTAGCGCTATCTTAATTATTAACCCATAACTACTAATCTATGTATTTCTACATGGTCTTGTCTTATCGGAGAATGCCTGACTGGTGTCTTCCCTTCCCAGGCTCACGTGTCGACTCCTCTCTGCCTACACTTCCCAGAATTCTCCTCATCTCCTAGTCCCACCTATCTTTCTGCCTGGCCAATCAGTGTTTTATTCATCAACCAATAAGGGAAACGTATTCACAATAACATCTCCCATCATCCATGCACATTAAAATCAACCTATTATTAGATCTCTTTGTTTTATGCATGTGAGTGCTTTACCTGCATGTGTGTTTGAGGACCTTGCGCGTGACTGGTGCCCACAGAGGTAGAAGAGGGCTCACATCCCTTGGGAGCACAGCTGTGGATGGTTGTGAACCACCTTGTGGGTTCTGGGAACCAAACCTGAGTCTGAACCTGGATCTTCTGCAAGAGCAACAAATACTCTTAACCGCTGAGCCATTGCTTCAGCCCCAACCATGCACAGTTGGAAGAGCCAGGAGATAGAAATATTTTAGAAATATTTTATATACGCACGCATGCATGCACACACACACACGCACACACGCGCACACACAAGTGCATGCACATGCGTGTAATTGGAAACGGTATGCACCTCACCTGGATGCTCTAGTACATACTTTTTCACTTTTTGTTTGTTCATGTTTTTCTGATTTTCCTTTCTGTGCTTTTGTTGGGACATGTCCTTCAGACCCTCAGTTGTCCCAGCCTGTCTTCCTGTGAGCACTACATAAGCCTTGTATGTGTTTGAGACCTCTCTGTTCTGCTTAAAACCTGGTAGAGGTTTTAAAAAAATCCCCATAACATTGCAAAATGTTCCCACTTATCAGATCTGGCTTTAAAATGTATAAATTCACCAGGAAAAGGCCCAGGTGGCTCCCAAGGAATCTGTTCCTGTCAGTGTGTTCAAGGCCAGAGGAAAAGGAAGTATAAACGGCCTTCTTTTGACTGAGGAGCGTGGCGGATGTCTTTCATTCAGGCTTAAGTGCTGCTATTTTTTCATCTCATGGTGGTTTCGAGTGGGAATCCACATCCCTGACCACACCCACGATAGCATGGGAGACAAGTTGTAAACTAAAGGTCTGAGAGCTTGCTTCATTATCTACATCCATCCTGCCTGCAAAAGGGAATGGAGTGGGCAAGTAACTTTATTGCTTCTGCTGCTTTTAGCATAGATTTGAGTGGAGAGGCTGGCAGAGATATGTGATGTGATGCCCATCCTTTACTTGTGAATATGGAATGCATCAGACTTCCTCATACATTCTACCACCTAGCATCTCTATTTCAGGGGACACAGAGTTCTTAGGACAACTGGCAGTCTGGCCAACTTTAAAAGGAGATTTATTTATTACTATTTTTTAAGTGACATGTCCATGTGTGGGTATGCACACATGGACTCAGGTGCCCATAGAGGTCACAGGTGTGGATCCCTGGAGCTGTAGGCAGTTGTAAGTTGCCCAGCGTGAATCTGGGAACTCGGCTTGGATTCTTAGCAAGAACAACATATACTTTTAACTGCTGAGTCGCCTCCTTGTCTCTTTCTATTACGCCCTTTAACCCGTGTTGTGCTATGTGTTTATTCAAAGGCCTTTGATGTTTGTGTCATCTAGATACATTAAAAACAAGCCTCATTTTATGGGATTAAAGGAACTGAGGTCTAAGGAGTGTGTGAACTCGGGGTCTTAGTCCTACCATAATGGCTAAAACATAACACATTTAGGCTTTCAACCCAAGTAAAACCTTGGGAATTACCTGGTTCCATTCTTTGGATCCTAGTGTGTTAGAGTGATTGATGGTGGTAGTGGTGATGGTGATGTCGGTGGTTTAACACGGATAATAAAAACCTAGAGACAGATATTGGGGTTCAAGCTGAAAGATGAGAGAAGCAAAGCAGCCAGACTCTAGAGAGTTCTCACCTCTACCAATGCGATTGCGTCCTCCGACTGCATCTCCAAACTGCACTGCTCTCCACTAAGCCCCAGACTGAGATCCTACACTGCTGTGTTCTCCATGGCGTGGCCGGAGACTCGTTGTCACAGTCTTCCTTATACACCTCTCTATGCTGGGATTAAAGATGGGAGCTGTCTTACTCTTTTGGACTGATTTACTCTTTTTTGTGTAGCTCTGGGTGTCTCTATCCTATCTTTGTGAGTCCAAAGTCTTTTGTGTAACTTATCTTTAATCTTAACTAAGGAAAACTATAACCATAACTATCTGTCTTCAACTCCATCAAAGACCACAGAAGGATAATATATAAACTCTAGAAATGACAGAGACAACTTGCTACCTGGTCAGGCACCTGAAGTTCTGTAAAGTTCCATCTTCAGCCCATAGGCCATAGTGTGTCTGGCAGACTCCTCAGCAAAGCAGGAAACTTTAAACTGTCCATCTGTATTGGCAGTTTGTCAGTCACTTTTTTTTGTGTCCTGCAGAATGTCTGGCATCCTCTTCCATGAAGCAGGAATCCTGTAGCAATGTCCATCTTGTTTCAGCAGTCACTTTTTTGTGGGTTCTGTATTTTCAGTTTATACAGCATGAAATCAAACAGTCCAGACAAGAGCAGTATCTTGCTCAAATGGCTAGTCTTGCCATATTATTAGCAAACTTTATCACGTGTTTCTTCTATGTCCATATTCCTTTCTGATGCAGGTGGTGTTGCCAGGAGCAGCTATGTCTCACTGTCAAGAAAATCCCTAAACCATTTTAAATGCCATATTCTATAGGTCTTTGAAAGGTTTGAAAAATGCCTATCCATCTCAAATACATCACTGTATATCTAGAAATCTTAACTCATTTAACTATAAGTTTTGATTATTACAGGTAACTATCTATAATCTGCACTAAATTATACATTATATTTCTAAATGAGCTATATAAACACAATACCTAAACAAGAGGAGAAATACACAGATCACAAAATTGACCTTAAATTTGTATCAATAAATGAAAATCCATTCCAAAACAAAGCATTCATATCTATACCATAATTCCCTTTTTACCTTTAAAAAAATTGTTTGTGGTCATTAACCATTTACAACCAAGCCCACTTAAATGAAAACAAACATTTATAAGCAATATTTGGGAATTTGGGCATCATTCTTTTTAAACTACTTCCTGTTGGTAGGGGGCGCTGTTATGGGGATCCTAAGGACGCAGAAATCTTGGCTGTAGTCTGCAAGGCTGCTTTGTCCCAGGGATAATGCTTCAGGGGGTCTTGCTTGATTAAACCATGTTAGTTTGGAAGGGATCCACAGCTTTTTATTTTCTGTGGAAACTAAATTAGAAATCCTTTTTCCCAGTAACTTGTCCTTGAACTTAAATTTTGGAGTCAAAGTATTTTTAAAATATATAAATTAGATTAATCTAGCAGCATTTCCTTTATCAGTAGTTATTTCCTCAGCAGTCAAACAATATCCAAAGTTTCTCTGTGCTTTCCATCGTTTATACGGCTTTTTTATTACTCTATTTCTTTTACTTATATTTTTACATATTTTGAGACAGGGCTTTTGTGTAACTTTTATCTGTCCTGGAATTCACTCTATATACCAGGTTTACTTTGAAACCACAGAGATCTGCTTGCCTCTGTCTCCTGAGTGCTGGAATTAAAGGTGTGTGCCACCACACCCTGGGCGCCATATGTAATGAATATGTTTTTCCTGGCCGCCTGTCTGGGCCCACAGCTGCACCAGCCCCAAATAACACGCAGAGACTCTGTATTTGATATAAATACTATTGGCCAGTTACTTGTTTTTTTATCGGCTAGCTCTGTCTTAAAGATTAACCCATTTCTACTAATCTAAATATTTCCACATGGCTCATCTTACTGGGTGGCCTGGTGTGCTGTTCTCTCCAGTCTCTCCATGCTGACTCCTTACTCCTTCCTCTTTCCTCCTTGTCTCCTAGCCCTGCCTATCTTGCTTTCCTATTGGCCAACAGTGCTTTATTCATTAACCAGTATGAGAAACATTTACAGAATAACATCTCCCATCAGAGACTGATCTCCTGGGATTAAAGGTGTGTGCCATCACTGCCTGGCTTCTATGGCTGTTTAGTGTGGGCTGGATTTGCATTTTGGTCCCCAGGCAAGCTTTATTAAATCACAAACAATATATTACCACATGGTGATGATGGTGATGATGATGATATTGATGGTGATGGTGATGATGGTGATGTTGATGGCAATGCTGATGATGGTTGTTGTTGGTGATGATGCTGATAATGATGGCGATGGCAGTGGTGGTTGATAGTTGTTGGTGATGATGATAATGATGTTAATGATAATGGCAGTGGGGATGATGGTTATTATTGATGATGTTGGTGATGATGATGGCAGTGATGATGGTAGTGGTGATGGTGGTAATAATGATGGTGGTGGTGATTGTGGTAATGATGATGATTGTATTGGTAGTGGTGGTGATGATGGTAATAATGATGGTGGTGATGATGGTTGTGGTTGGATGGTGGCAGTCATGATATTGGCAGTCACAGCATAGCATGTGCAGTTTTGAGAGTAATGATGGAAAATGTGATGTGTCTTTATGGCCACACAGGGATTTCCTTCTGTTATTAACTAAGCAGGTAGAGGAGGGGTGAGGTTTCAGGGAATCTGGAAGTTGGGGTGATTCCTTACTGTGGCATTGCTGAATCCCCATCCCAGCCTTCAAACTCTCACTGCCTGCTTTGGTTCTTACCCAGCCTAGGGATAAAGGCAGGACAGCAAATGTCCTTATTTCCCAGGAGATGAAGTTAGATTTTGGCAGTAAAATGGCTCAGACCACCCACTACCAGAGGACGAGCCAGGCTTCAAGGTGCAGGTAGACAATTGCTTTTTGCCATGTGAAGTTAACATGTGAATTGGGCCTTCGATCTCAGGTCTCACTCGCTGAGTTGGCAAGGCACATCGCAGAACCTGGGTGAGGGTTGGAACCGCCATCTTAATACTTGTGAGGGATCATTGAGTAAGGGGTTAGCATTTTCCAGTTTTCTTTCTGCCTAGTGCACAGGACTGAATTACAGCAGGAACCATTCAAGAAGGGAGGAAGGGGGAATTCTATATCACAAGGACTCTTGAACATAGCTCTTCCTTCCCTCCAACAACATGCTCTTCAGAGACTTGACGCTAATCTACCATCCCTTTATCATTATCAAACCTTTATTTGCTTACTAACAGGACTGGACTTGTCTGGAAGATGAGCCAATGGTTTTTCCAGATTTCTTGAATCTTATATGATAATTCAAGATTTTTGTCTTCCTTGTTGGTTGAGTCTCTGCCTACTTGGTCCTGCTTGGCAGTCATTCGCCTGCCAGACAGGAACATGTATACATTTAGTTTGCTTGTAGAATCTAGAATGTGGCCTCATATCTGATAGTTCTTTGGAACTTTCTATGGTTCTGAGAAAGGGATGAGTTCAAAGTTCAAATTCGGAGCCTGGAGGCTTCAAGGTCAGACCCTGTAATATAGGCACTAGATCTCCCTTGCTTGCTACAGGATTTCTCATTGGATAATCTGCTTCTAGCCTTTTTCTTTGACCCCAAACTACTTAACATGGCGCAACTACAGTGACCAAACAAACACAGGGCGTCCTCAGCTACTCACCTGCCAGGCCGCTTTCTGCTGCCTTCACATGGGGTCTGTTAGCGAGTGCACAGGCAGCCCGGACGCTGCACACATCTGCAGCCTCTCACCACTCATCCCTGCTCATGTATGCTTCCGCTAGACTAGAGCTTACTTCCTTCAATGTTTGTTTGCTCATTTAATTTTGTTTTTGTTGTGTGTATTTGTGTGTGTGTGTGTGTGTGTGTGTGTGTGTGTGTGTGTGTGTTGTATGTGTGCCACAGACTATGTGGGAGGTCAGAGGACAGTTTTCAGACCTGGTTCTCTCTCCATTACAGATTGCAGGGCTGGAACCAAGTTGTCAGGCTTGTATTGTTGGTGTAATTCACCTCACTGATCCTACGCTGAACTTCTTATGGTTCTATAATGGCAACAACTTTCTTCCTCACTTCTGGAATATATATTTTGTATTCGCTCTTCCTTTCTGGTCCCCTGGGAGCAGTGGACCCCATGACCAGGGAAGCAAATGTGTGCTCTTGTGCGTTTATCCTTTGTGTCTAGGGGAAGGGACCCCTGGCCTTCCAAAGGTCTTTCTCAGCAGAGTCCCTTTTCTGACATTTAATACCATTTGTAGTCGTGGGTTTGATGCTGTCTGTCTCTGTCTTCCATCAAACTTAGCTCAGTGAGGACAGAAAGACGACTTGTTCACCGTATGTCCTATAGGCCAAGCATGTGGGACGCATTTGGTATGTGCTAGTTGAATGAACAAAGGTCTGTCCCCCATGGGACATGAATGTTAACAGATGACGAACAGAGATAGAGCCAAGAAGATGTGAAGGCGAGTTTCTCTGGGGTGTCTGGCCAAGCCTCCAGCTCAGGGCTCTTTCGGGGTTGAGCTCACGGATGGGAAGAGTTACAGGGTTTGTGCTTTATTTTCTACAACTATTTTTGTCACACTTTTTGAGCTAAGTGAAGAGTCAACAATGGCCAAGCTCATCACTTGATGTGGAAGCAGACTCTGTGATCTTAGCACTTGGGAGGCGGAGGCAGGAGGATTATGAGTTTGTGGGAAGCCTGGGCTACATAAGGGGACCCTGTCTTTAAACACCAAACAGAACGAGAATGATCAAGTCACTGATGTCTCCTCTCCCCCAGGGATGACTGCAGCTCACGCCTCCTTCAGCTCCTACTCAACGGAACCCTTCCTAGGTGTTCCTTTCCTGCCAGCTCCCGTGTCACGTGACAGGGCTGGTGGGGAAGAAGCTCCACCAGATCCCGGCCCTCTTGCCTCCCGCTTGCAAAGTATTAACTAGTGGCGTGTCCTTAGACTTTTGATCATGTTTTAAGTTTTACAACTCTTTTGTCAAAGCTGTTGGCTAGAGTCCAGTTCAAAATGTGGAGGGATTTATTAGCTATTAGCCTATTATTACATATGAGTCTAGAGTAAGCCTAGAGTTGGACCGACTCAAGTCCTAGCCGGGTCCCTTTCATCTGTGTATAAACAACTCTTGAAATGCCAACTCAATGATTTGTCAGGTGGCTGTAATGTCACCCAGCTCTGGGAACTGTTACAAGGATTAAGTGAGGTTCTGTGGGTAGTCATTTAGCAGAGGGCCTAATACACTGTAGTGACAGCTATTTCAGTATTTTTCACCGGTTTAAAGTCTTAATTTGGTTTAGTCATTTCTGCTGTTTCATAAGAAATAATAAGTTTGGGGCCGACAAGAAGGCTCATCAGGTGAAGGCACTTGGTGCCAAGCCTGAAGATAGGCGTTTGGACCCTGGAATCCACCGGTAAAAGGAGAGAAGCTACTGTTGGTCCTCTGACCTTTACATTTGTGCTGGCACATGCCAACACATGTGCATGCAAGCATCACACACACACACACACACACACACACACACACACACACACGCACACGCACGTACGCACGCATGCATGCACACACGCCAGATAAACACAGAAAACTTTAGAAAATGGTAGGATTACTTTCCACAGTTATGTGTGTTAGTACTCAGGCATCTGTGCTGGCCTGCCCTTGCGATTCTGACAGGATTCGCCCTCAGCTGCAGTCACTAAGAGCACCACCTGTGTATACTCACTACGCTCCCTTTTAGAAGGGCCTGGCCCACCTCCCCACCCCACCCCATCTCTCTCTCTCTCTCTCTCTCTCCCCCCCGCTGCTTCTGTGCCCAGAGGCGGGTCTCCCCCTCCCCTTTCTCTTTTTACAACCCCTTTCCCTTAGTGAGAAACCTCTCTACTTGAACTTTGTCACATGGTGTCTTTATCTCTTGAGCCCACATTTTAAAAAATTACAGCCATGAGACCAGAGTTATGTCTCTCAGCTTACTAGAAAGGAACTTTCTTTTTATACATTTATTTATTTATTTATTTATTCAGTGCTGTGTGCGTGTGTGCGCGTGTGTACGCATGATAGCATGTGTGAGGACATGAGAGGGTGACCTGTGTGAGTTGCATCACGTCGTAGCACGCGTGTGATCAGAGGATAGCCTGTACAGTCGCTTCGCTACCTGTGGAGATTGAGCGCCATGTTGAGTCTGGGTCAGGGGCCTTTGCTCTCCGCACCACCTTGTGGGCCCTCCATGGGTCACACTTAGAAAGTCACTGAAGCTCTGAGCCCGAGGTTTTCTTTCACGGTGTCATTTTCTCATTTACTGAAACTTCATAACTACCCAAAGAGGCAGGAAAAAAAAATCCCCAGGATAGGGTTTCTTAAACTTTTTCTATTGGTGAGCATGGTCCATATAAAAATATAAAGTCACTATATAAAACAGATATTAATTGGAAATGTCACAGAGAAACTTATTTTAAAGCAATCCTTTTTTATTCTTAGTGTTTATTTTGTTGGGACAGTAGGCTGGTCTAGATACTCACTATGTAGTCAAGGATGACCTTGAACAGACCGAAATAGGAACAAGAACAGTGCACAGTGCAAGTTAACATGGGAAACAGACCTCACCTCCCCGGAAGGGGTGGGATTCATAGGATGTGTCACCATATCCTGTTTAAGCCTTGTCGGGGTTGAATTCCAGGCTTCCTGGGTGCTAGGTAACACTCTTCCAAATGAGCTACATCCTCCGGTCTATGAAGAAATTCTTTGGTATATATACAATTTTACCGTTTATTAAAGATGAGGACAGATTTTCTACTCTAATGAAATGAATGGATATACAGTTAATTCTGAGTTTTGCAAGAGAAAAACCAGTTCCGCAATTTTGAGGCAAACTTGAAGCAAGCTTTAATTACATACTGGCAGGAAGTTGGACTCTGGTCAGGTCCACCCCTGGGTTCCCAGGAAATGGCCACAAGTCACATTTTGCAGAGGCTTAACAGGGACAAAACCACAGGGCTGCCATATCTCCTCCCATCAGGTCCAAGCATGCACTCTGATGTATTTCCTGCCCACACGCCTCCCGCCCACATGTGATCAGACATGCCAGGTACAGGTGGGTCACAAACACAGCAAACAGCTTGCTCCTACCTGTCTAATCTGCAAACAGAACTCTTAACGTACAAGCCCCATCTGTCCTGTTTTGGTCTCCCCTTGGCTAGAATGGTAGATTGTTCTTGTTCCTGTTTGGAATACATAAATATTTACATAATAAATAACTCAATACATAAAGAGTTACATTTTGGCTGAATACTTGACACTACAGGGCACAGGACATCTTCAGTGTTTTCAGAGTTGGTGGTTATTTTAATTTTATAATTGTCAATGCTTAGGATGCCACTGTGCATAAGTGCAAAACTGTAGTGAGATATCCACCCCGCCCATACCTGTTGCAGGCATGACCTGCGGGGTCTAGGTCTGGGCCCCCGGACCCCAATGCTCTCTCTTGCTTCCTGGTCAGAGACAGAGAGCATCCGGAGGCATCCTTGGGACGGGAACCTGCCACGGTCATCTGTTTCTGGTGTAAGTGATTTCTTACCGAATAAACATCCATCAGCCTATTTGTTTTCCCATATTCTTATTTATCCAAGATATTTGGTGTCAGAAAATGGCAGAAGTATATAGAGCCATCTCAGAATTGCTGTCCAAATCACAAATCAAAATTTATATAGCTTTTAAAAACATGAAACCAGGTCAGAAACTCAAACAGCAATTTTAAAAAGACACGTTTTTAAACAGTATACGAAGCATTATGACATTTCAAACACAACAGTTTTCGCTGAGCCTGCTCCTTCTGCCCTCTTACCGACTTTGATGTTTCTACCCCAGTCGCCTCTTTCCCTTCAGGTTACCTGTGTTCTGTTTCCTCCCCTCAGACTTCAACATCTCCCCCAACCCCCACTTTATGGTGACCCCTTTATGTTGTATGACAAACACCCAACCTCTCCCTCCCCACAAACATTAAAAACCAGAAAGATCCATATATTAAGAAAGAACATACAACATTTGTCTTTCTTAACCTGGGTTGCCTTGCTTTTTTGTTTTTAATTTTTAGATATTTATTTATTCATTTTTGTTTTTTGATACAGGGTTTCCCTGTGTATCTTTGGAGCTTGCCCTGGAGCTAGCTCTTGTAGGCCAGGCTGGTCTCTAACTCACAGAGATCCCCCTGCCTCTGCCTCCCAAAACGATTGGGCTGCCTTGTTTAATAGAATATATTCTTGCAAACTTCATTTTGCTTTTATAGGAAATAAAATCCCATTGTGTATATGGGCCACATCTTCATTTTCTACTTGTCTGTTGTTGGTGGACATGTGGACTGAGTCCATTTCCTTTATATTGTGCATAGAGCAGCAGTGAACATGGATGCATGTGGTGTGAACAGGGCAGCAGTGAGCATGGGTGTGTGTGGTGTGAACAGGGCAGTGGTGAGCATGGATGTGTTTGGTGTGGACAGGACAGTGGTAAACATGGATGTGTTTGGTGTGAACAGGGCAGCAGTGAGCATGGGTGTGTGTGGTGTGAACGGGGCGGTGGTGAGCATGGGTGTGTTTGGTGTGAACAGGGCAGCGGTGAGCATGGATGTGTTTGTAGTGTGTTCAAGACTGATATGATTGGGTCAACACGTAGTTCTGTGTTTAATTTTTTGGAAACTGATTAGCAAAATGACTTCACCAGTTTACACTTGTACCAGGTGTCACACTCCTTCCACACATCCTCAAAAGCATTTATTGTCACTGGTTTTCTTGGTGATAGCCATTCTGACTGGGTTGTGACAGAATCTCAAAGTCGTTTTAATATGTATTTCCCTTATAGTTAATAATATTAAACAGTTTAAAAAACATTGGCCACTTTTATTTCTATTTTAGATAAATATTTCTCTAGTCAATTTACTGATTCACAATGTGTTTTGTGTGTGTATGTTTAACTTTGTAATTTGTGTGTGTTTGTGTGTGCACGTGTGTGTGCGTGTGCATGTGTGTGCGTGTGTGTGCGTGTGCATGTGTGTGCGTGTGCATGTGTGTGCGTGTGTGTGTAAGCACACATATGTGTGGAGGTGAGGACAGACTTTGTGTGTTGTCGATTCCTCCCTTTTTACCGTATTTGAGGCAGAATCCCTTCCCCACTGAGTGGTCCAGGCTGTACTTTGAGCTTCTGGAGATTGCCCATCTCCTCGTCTCCGGCAGGGATGCTCTGGGACTGTGGACAGCTTCCATGTGGCTCTGTGGATCCAGGCTCAGGCCGTCTGCCTTGTGTGGCAAATGCTTTTCCTCACTGATCCATCTCCACAGATCTTTAGTTCTTTGAATTATGTATTCTAAGTATTAACCCCATGTCTGAAGCACAGCAAGCAAATACTCTCTCCCATTCTGTGTTTTCCTCTGCTATAGTGTTCTTTGCTTCAGACAGTAACCTTTAAAACCAAATATTCCAACCAACATGGTGCATAGACATACACGGCAGTGATGCGAGCTGAGGAATGACAGCAGGGAAACGCTTTAAACGCGTTGCTTTCCAGATTTAAGTGACCGTGTGTCTGTAGGCACAGAACCACTTACATGTGCAATAAAGACAAGGCAGTCCCCAAAATACATTCCTGAGGCCAAGCCAATGTGTTTCAGGCAGTTTCTTGGCGTGGCAGAGTGGTGGCATGTGCAGTGCACAGAGCACACACGTGTTCAGGATGAGGCTGCTGCAAAGCTGATGGCCATGCACTGTTGAGCACCGCCAGAGACCACGTGGGTCGTCAGTGTGCCTGGTTTTGAATGCCGAGCACGATGATGTCCATGGTCTAGGAAGCTCTGTCTAGAGAAGCCTGCTTACCTTTCATGGGCCATAGAACCCTGAAAGAATCCGCTAAATCTGCTATTGTCCCAGAAAACAGACCTCCTCTCAACCCTGCGCCAAAGGTATGTGAATACACACTGAGGTTTTCATGCAATTTCAATAGTTTCTATTTGTTTTTATGATGCTCTAAAGCCCTAACTTGACTCCCTGTAGTATGCATGTTTTCTGCCAGCCAGCCCGCCGCTGGTCTGGCATGCCGGCCCCAAATAACACTCTGAGACTCTGTATTTGATACAATCCTGTTGGCCAATGACTATCATTGTTAATGGGCTAGCGCTGTCTTAATTATTAACCCATTTTTATTTATCTAAGTATTTCCACGTGGTCATCATATCGGGGAGCTGCTGCTGGCATCTTCCTTCTTCCCCGGTCTCTTAGTCCCTCCTATCTTCCTTTTCTATTGGACACAGTGCTTTATTAATTAAGCAGTATGAGAAACATATATACAGAATAACATCTCCCATCATCTCCTCTTTTCTGTCTAGAGTAAAAGAAGGGGTTTAACCTTAACATAGCAAAATATACCATACAACAGTTATCAAATAAGAATCACAGTTAACAATATTTAGTCCATTAACATTTTGTAAGACTTAAAGAAAATATCATGTATCCCATCTTTGTGAGTCTAAAGTCCTATATGTAACTTATCTTTAATCCTAACTAAGGAAAACTTTAGCCATAACTATCTGTCTTCAACTCCTTCAAAGACCACAGAAAGATAGTATATAAACTCTAGAAATGACAGAGACAACTCACTGCCTGGTCAGTCACCCGAAGTCCTTCTGTAATGTTCCGTCACATGGATCCACCGGTTAAGTGCCAGTCACATAAGCAAGAATACCGAAATTTGTTTGATCCCCAGCACCCATGTAAAAAAAAGCCAGGTATGGTCTGTAACCTTTACATGGGGGAGGCAGCAGGACAGGACAGGAGAATCCCTGGAGCTCACTGTTTAGCCTGTCTAGCCAATGTTGAGCCTGTAGCATGTATGTTTCCCGCCAGCCCACCTGCCACTGGTCTGGGCCCACAGCCGCACCAGCCCCAAATAACACTCAGAGATTCTGTATTTTATACAATCCTGTTGGCCAGTTACCATTATTGTTTATGGGCTAGCTCTGTCTTGATTATTAACCCATTTCTACTTATCTAAGTATTTCCACGTGGTCGTCTTATCGGGAGCCGTGGCTGGCGTCTTCCTTCCTCCATGTCTACATCCTGACTCCTCCTTCCCACTTCCTCTTTCCTCCTGGTCTCCTAGCCCCACCTATCTTGCTATCTCATTGGCCACAGTGCTTTATTAACCAGTATGAGAAACATATATACAGAATAACATCTCCCATCATCTCCTCTTTTCTGTCTAAAATAAAAGAAGGGTTTAACCTTAACATAGCAAAATATATCATACAACAGTTATCAAATAAGAATCACAGTAAACAATATTTAGTCCATTAACATTTTGTAAGACTTAAAGAAAATATCATCTATTCTATCTTCGTGAGTCTAAAGTCCTATATCATGCATGCTACAACTCCCACACACAGATTCCAGACCTGACTGCATGCCTCTGAGCTCTTACAGCCAGCTGCTCTTTCAAAACCCTGATTCTAAGGCCCAAGTTCTTAAACCTAGCATTGTTTGTGGTACAATTAGCAGTGGGGCCCTAACTAGTGAACTTCTATAGTCACTTGGAAGAAGAAACATTAAATTCTGGCTTCTTCGCCTGTGCTTGGCTTTGTATCAACTCAGGAGGGTCAGGGCCCCATCTTAGGGACACGAGGAGTCTGCCACCTTCCCCTCTCCTCTTCCTCCCAGCCAGGAGAGCCTGTGTTCTGGCCGTTGCCCTTCACGGTACCCAGAGAGGGGGGGACATCGGGGGTCCCTGGTCAAGCTGGTCTGGGAGGGAGACTGCAGGCAGGATGCGACAAATCCAGCACCACCCATTCCCCTGCACGAGAGACCTTCAGATCTGGAGCTGTGGTAGGATGGGTGCTGCGGGTGGTGGCATGCCCCTGTAGCTTGGAGGTGGGCGTCAGAAGCCTGTGAGTTGCGCTCTACTGAATGATGACCTCAGCTCTGGCCTGGGTTTGAGAGAGAACCATGAGCAGGCTGTTTGCACCCTCACACAGCTCCTGGCTGTGCTGTTTCTTGTGCTCAGGTTGCCTTCCACTTGGGTCTCTTACTGCCTTTGTCTCCTGAGGTTCCCAGCACTTGCCGAAGAGGCCGGTCCTAGGTCAGCGCCGGCATTGTGTGGTCTTGTGGCTGAGAATGTGGTCCTGGTATTGCTCTTGCTTCCTGGCTACCCACGCTTTCTTGGGTTATTATCCAGGCCTCCAGTTGCCTTTCCTGTCCCCAGTGCCACTCTGTCCCACCCCTGTACCCAGAGTTTCATTTAGAAATTTCCATCTATCAGAGAGATCCACAACTGGCCAAAATGCAGATAATGACTGGCCTTGCGGTATCCACCTACAGCCCAACTCAGACACCCAAGGCTCAAGGAGCATCAGGGAGGAAAAACCCAGAAGGATTATAAGACTCAGAGGACCAGGGCATGTCTGCTGAGAGATGCAGATGTCTCTTCTGTCGTTGACAGGGAGCTGCACCCGTGAAATCATATTGACATAGTCATCTAAGTAATACCTCCAAAATGACAACACCAGTTGACATGCCATCTCACAGGGCTCCATCCCTACAGGCAGTCAATGATGGGTGAGAGAGAGAGAGAGAGAGAGAGAGAGAGAGAGAGAGAGAGAGAGAGAGAGAGAGAGAGAGAGAGAGAGAGAGAGAGAGAGACTCAGTCTTCTGAGAGGATCCCCCTGCGAGATTATCCAATCCTGAATGGTCAGCCCTAATCACATAGATGTGTGAGCAGTGCTAACTGGACTCAGTAGGTTGTTTTTATAGATGCACATCTACGTTGTCATAAATTTTAGAGGCTTTTGGGCACTGGAATTGTGGGGTGGCGGGGGGGGGAGGTAGAGCTGATATAAAAACAGTACTCAGGTGTGAAATTCTCAAGGAAAACGTTCCTTCTGTCCTTGTAATTCCCGTTTACAACCTCTCAGTTGCCCTTTAGATGAGGCTCCTTTGTACGATGTATAGGGTTCTACCAGCTACGGCCATGGGTGTCTTTCTCTAGTGTGATGTATAGAGTTCTACCAGCTACAGCCCTGGGTACCTGTCTAGCATGATGTATAGGGTTCTACCAGCTATGGCCATGGGTGTCTTTCTCTAGTGTGATGTATAGAGTTCTACCAGCTACAGCCCTGGGTACCTGTCTAGCATGATGTATAGGGTTCTACCAGCTATGGCCCTGGGTACCTATCTAGCATGATGTATAGGGTTCTACCAGCTATGGCCATGGGTGGCTTTCTCTAGTGTGATGTATAGAGTTCTACCAGCTATGGCCATGGGTGGCTTTCTCTAGTGTGATGTATGTGACTCTGCCAGCTACGGCCATGGGTATTTTTCTAGCATGATGTATAGGGTTCTGCCAGCTACGGCCATGGGTACCTTTCTAGCATGATGTATAGGGTTCTACCAGCTATGGCCATGGGCCCCTGTCTTACTCTAGCTTCCTCCCTCACAGGGTACCCTGTCCCAGCCACACTGGCCTCTCACTGTCCTTCCGATACAGGATCATCTTGGGTCCTTTCTCCTTTACACGTAGCTCACATCCACCCTTCCTTCCCACATTTGCTGTCTCGGGAACATCTCTTCATCCTGTCACCCCCAGATCAATGTGCTCTCTCCAGGGAGGCCTCCCTATAGCTCCCAGGTTTGGTCTATTGTTCCTTCTCTGTGTTTCTGGAGCTCAGGACGGCATGGTGCTTAAAGCTGTGGATTTTCAAGTCAGATTCCCTTTCAGCCACCTCAGCCCCTAAGATGTGTGAGCACATCGAGATGAAGGGGCTGCCTTCCTGGACCTTGTTTTTCTCTCTGTGAGATGAGGGTGATATTACAAACAGCACACATTTCTGTGGCGTTTGGAAGAGCAAGGATTTAAACACTCAGGGGTTGACCACAGTTCCCACTCAACAAGCACTCATTTCCATGTTGTCGCGGTGGGTTGTGCATGTTTATATTCCTCTCAGGAGGCCTGCCCTCCTTCAGGGCCTGTGAAGATAGTGCTCACCATGCCAGGTTCTGGATGCAACCGTCAGTAAGACTCGCTCCATGCCTTGTCTACAGAGCGAGTGGCAGAACGCAGAACACCTACAGTCGGTTTATTTATTTATTTATTTATTATTTTTTCTTATTTTGCATATTGATCCCAGTTCCCTCTCCCTCCCATCCTTCCATGGCCCCCACTCCCATCTCATCCCCTCTCCACTCCCCAGGGAGGGTGAGGCCTTCCATGAGGGGTCATCAAAGTCTGTCAAGTCATTTGGAGTAGGGTCTAGGCCCTCCCGTATTGTCTCTAGGCTAAGGGAGTATCCCTCCATGGGGAATGGGCGCCGGAAGTCTGTTCCTGCACCAGGGATACATCCTGGTTACACTGTCAGGGTCATTATGACCTTGATGTCTGTGTCCCACTCTCTCTGGCAGTGTCCAGGACAGCACAGGAAGCAAACTGACCACAGGTGTCCAATCCGTGTCCTTTCTACAGGTGACATGTCCGAGAGCAAAGCCAAGAAGATTGAGATCAAGGACGTGGATGGGCAGACGCTCAGTAAGCTGATTGACTACATCTACACTGCAGAGATTGAGGTGACGGAGGAGAACGTACAGGTAATCTTGGCCAGTGGCCCAGGGCCGCACCCGCCATTTAACCCTCTCAGCCCTTCAGGCGTCACTGAAGAGGGAAGCAAGCCACCTGACCTTTGTCACATGGCCAATCAGTGGGCCAGCGGGCCCTAAGTGTCCATGTATGGCCTGAGTAGCTGTGCTTTTCAGCACTGGGTCACACAAGAGCTCTGTGTGAGCCCAACCCGGGCTGAAGACTTTTACCTCACGTTGTGTTTTGCTTGTGAGGGAAGAGCCAGCTTGGCGACCCGTCTTCTCTCCAGGTTGCCCTTTCAACCTAGGGGGTGAGAGGCTGTGTAGTGAGATATCCACCGTCCGCACTTGGGGCGTGGGGACAGGTGGGTTCTGGGGCTGGGGTCCCGGACCCCAGCTCGATCTCTTACTTCCTGGTCAGGTTGCAGAGAGCATGGGGGGGGCGCATCCTTGGCATGGGAACCTGCAGTGGTCGTGTGCTTCTGGTGTAAGTGATTTCTCCCAGAACAAACCCCAGTCAGCCTATATTGTGTCCCAGAATCTTACTTCCCACGCAGTAAGGCTGCTAGTGTTTCTTATCTTCTAGCTTTGGTCATGTAAAGGCCTGAACTCAGGGATGCAGTCTCAGTCAGAGTGTGTGGTCATGATGTACTGTGTGCCTGTCCCCTCTCTCCCAGCCCTGCCTGGCCCTCAGCCACCCGAGGCCTGGGAAAGAGACGCCAGTGAAGACTGAGGGGACCCAAGAGAGGACACCAGATTGTGCTCCAGCTGGGGAGACAATGGGGCAGGCACGCTTGGCCTCCACAGGTCATGGGGCTCAGCAGACAAGGATAATTCTTTTGCTCTTACCACTTAACAAGACTAATGGGATATATGTGGCCTGAAGGGCGTTGTTGTTGTTTAGTCTTGCAGGGTAATGTACCTGAGGCAAACGCCTCTTACTGGTCAAGATGCCCCTCCCCTTGTTACAGACACCACGCTTTGGTTGGGGCTGTCTGAGAGGCTGCACTGGAAATTCCTTGTTCTCCCAATTTAGTCCCAGTGTCCCTATTAGCCGCCACACCCTTTGTCCGGCGCCTGTAGATGTAACAGCACTGGTCCCCTGAGGCGGCAGTGGAGGAGTGACAAATATCCATCAAGCAAACACACAAGTCACACCCGAGCACAGTTCCTTGCGGCGAGAGAGGGTGACAAGGGGATGAGGGAAAAGCTTTATTTAGGGCTACGCTTCAAAGCGAGGCCGTGGAATGAGGGGCAGGCTGAAGGGTGCTGCTGGGGGGTCAGGGTGCAGGTAGCCTGAGTGAGGCATTGTCCCTGCAGAGCCTGCTGTGCTGCAGGAAGGTGCCCTGGCTTAAGCAGTTACTACAGTCATCGCAATGATCCCGTGTGTGCAAACGTGGGTCTCACTGTCCTGGCCATTCTCCAACTCCCTGTGTAGACCGGGCTGGCCTTGAACCCATAGAGATCTGCCTGCCTCTGCTTCTTGAACTGGGGTTAAAGGAGTGTGCCACCATGTCTGACTCAACATACATTTATCCAAGATAAAATGTGTAATTTGGATCATAAGGAAAGGTTCTGCTGTGTTTTTACTTCCTGGCAGGGATAAGATGATAACAGCAAGGAGGTAGTAATGAAAAATAATTTATTAATAAGATATTAGTTAAGAAATTAACATATTAATTTATAAATAAAAATAATAAGGGATCGATCAGTAAGAAGGCTGCTTTAAGAGCCACTGATATGTGTGTGTGTATATATATATGTATATATATATATACATAAAACCCAAGAACACTATGACCTCTGTCTCTCCCTTCAAGAGATCACATCTGTAGACAGGAAGCCACGTCCTAAGGCTGGTACCCCGAAGCTATTGGCGCAATGAATTCCCACAGCAGAAGGCAATCTTTACAACTCTAAGCCAGTGCTGCCCTCTCTGGTTCAGACGTGTGTGTGTGTGTGTGTGTGTGTGTGTGTGTGTGTGTGTGTGTGCACGCGCGTGCATGTGTGTGTGCGTGCATGTGTGTGTGCGTGCATGTGTGTGTGCGTGCGTGTGTGTATGTGTGTGTGTGCGCGCGTGCATGTGTGTGTGCATGCATGTGTGCGTGCGCGTGTGTGTATGTGTGTGTGTGCATGTGTGTGTGTATGTGTGTGTGCTTGCATGTGTGTGTATGTGTGTGTGCATGTATGTATGTGCGTGCATGGGTGTGTGTGCGTGTGTGCATGTGTGTATGTGTGTGTGTGCATGTGTGTGTGTGTGTGTGCGTGCGTGTGTGCATGTGTGTGTGTGCGTGCGTGTGTGCGTGCGTGCGTGCGTGTGTGTGTGTGTGTGTGTGTGTGTGTGTGTGTGTGTAAGGCTGATAAAGGAGCTACCAGAGCCAGGGGGCTCTGTAGAAAGTGACTTTGCCCAGGAGGGAGGGTGGGGGAAGGACAGAGTAAAAGTAGCGATCTGTGGCCCTCCTTCAGCATGACCTGCTGGTTCATAGCGCCCTGACTTCAGCTCTTCCCCAGCTGTGACCGCTGCGAGTTTTCTGACCGGCAGGTCCCCCGCTGCCCTTCTCAGCCCCACATAAACGCAGGAACACTACATTAGTTATAAAACTGTTGGCTGGTGGCTTGGGCTTTTCATTGGCTAGCTCTGTCTCAACTCTTAGCCCATTTCTATAAATTTGCACGTGGTCTTGGCTTACTGGAGAAGGGTCCGGACGGCATGGCAACTTGTCTGCCTACGTTTCCCAGAATTCTCCTTACCTCTTAGCCCCACCTATGCTTTCTGCCTCATTGGCCACAGTGTTTTATTCATCAGCCAACAAGAGAAACACATATACAGAAGGACATCTCCATCACTGGGGGAGCCAAGGAGTCTGTGTGTTTGACCATTGCTTCTCATTCCCCACGCCCTGACACCCTGCTTTCAGTTCAGCCTCCTCCACAGGGCAGTGTCGTCTCCACCCTACAGAGCACCCACAAAATAGGCATTCATAGACGGACTTTCATCAGTGTGGGCATGCTAATATCATTTAACCTGGCGGAGCAGGTGTGAGGAGTGAGCATGTGGACATAGGCCTTGGAGCCAGGCCTGGGACATGGTACATGTCATCATTTAAAGCAGGGAGATGTGGTGACATTACCCATTCACAGAAGGCACTGGTTGCTGATGGGGACTGAGGACAGGTGGCCAGGTGGTCAAGTAGCCAGGTGGGGGGCAGGGGTCATGGTGAAGGGCGTTGGGGGAGGGAACCCCATCTGCTCAAGAAGCATCTGGAAATTCCTCCAAGTAGGAGCATAGTTTGGGGTACCCCTTGGGGTTTGCCCAGACTGCTTGGCATGGACAGAGGCGTGGCCTGGACACCAGCTATTCTTCTGAGGAGAAGGCCTTTGGCGGTCTTCTGAGTAGCTGGGGGTGAGGAGAAACCGGCTAGAAGGCACGAGGCCCGGGGTTGTCTAAGTCCTCCTCCCTTGTGCTGGGCTATATCCCCCATCTGATGGCCATTGGGCACCCTGAGCTGGCAGGCAGAGTCTACAAAGAATTTCCTGTGACAGGCCGCTTCCCCAGGGAGCAGCTGCTCTGTGGGCAGAGACAGATGGTGGGCCTGGGTGGAGGCATCCAGGAGGAAGTAGTCCCCGTTGCTGCCTGACAGGATACACCGAGGCAGACCACACTCAGGAAGTGTTTGGCAAAATCTCAGAAGGAAGAGGGGCGGTCTGGCTTGCCTCTTCTGTCTTTGTGCCTCTCCCCTCCCCCAGGCTGTTGCCCCCCCCCCCCCCCCGGAGGGATCTGCTGTTAGGGAATGGGTCTTGGTGGACCGGCCCTCAGAGTTAATCTTACTCCTTCCCAGTGGCGTACCTTTGGGGATGTGGCTCTTTCGTGGTGTGCAGGACTCTGTCACTAATGCTGTTAGGACCCAGGCTGTGCCAGCCCTTCCACAACCCCTGTTTGCAGCCGGTAGCACAGAAGGACTTAGTAACCTGGGTCCCGTGGCCCTGGCTCCCTCTGGCTAGCCTTTGTGGCTCTGCTGAACTTATCGCCCTCTCCCGTTAAGAAAGTGAGCCTTGCTTTCTGCTCCTAGAGGTTAATTGTAATCAAAACCGGCAGTGGCCGTGAACTCTCTGCGTATGGCCTGCTCTCCACCACAGCCCGATTCTCACAAGCTGCCATGACACTACTGCGATCACGCCCACTGTGCTGTTGAGACCGAGAAACCCGTCCAGAATGAAAAGTGGCACTGCTGGCCGTACTGTCCTGTCATCTGCACCTTGTTGGTGCTCTTCTGGTGTCCCTCCCCCTAGCGGGCTCTGAGTGCAGCTTCACCTGGCACCCTGGGGTGCCTGCCTCACTGTCTGGCCCTGCCCCTCCCACACTGCCGGATGCAGTTCCAGCACTAGGTGCTTTCTGAGGCAGGGCATTTCCTCTTGTTTTTGCAAAAGGAAGCAAAGCCTGCGACGGGAAATCCTCTGCTGTGTTTTCGTGTTATCAGAGGGAGAGAGAAAACAAGACGGGCCCAGCATGTGAAAAATGGAGGGTTGGCCATTCCAGGGTCTGTCAGGAAAGAGGCAGGAAAGGCAAGCAAGGGGGGCTTTTGACCCGAGTAATCTTCCATGTCCATGCTGATAGACAGTTCCTGCAGGCTCCTCTGGCCAGGACTCTGTCTTGGGCCCCTCAGTGGCCAAGGGGACCGTCTTCCAGCTCTACCCCCGCAGCCCACTTCAGAGCCAAGAGTGGAGCTGAGCTCAGGAAGTAGAGAAGAAGAAACGTGCTCAAGTCTTGCAGATGAGGAAGACAGGACTGACCAGTCACCTCAGACGTGCTTTCCTCTCATGCGTGTGTGTGCATGTGTGTGTGTTCCTGAATGATGCAGCCTGTTTATTCCTGAGTATGCACCCATATGTGTGTGTGCACGTGTTTGTGTGCCTGTGTGTGCATGCGTGTGTGCCCATGTATGTGTGCCTGTGTGTGCATGCATATGTGTGTGTGTGTGTGTGTGTGTGTGTGTGTGTGTGTGTAAGAACAGGGCCCTTGAGTGTGAAGTCAAAGAGTGTAGGAGCCATTAGAGAAATCAGTAGCCTGCCCATTCGTTGTGGGAAGCCAGATCAAGGTGCTCAATGGGATGAGGAAGATGAAGGCTGGGCGTGTGGGCTGCAGACAGGTGGAAGTCTCATTAGTTTTTGTGCGTACTAGGTGGGATCCGTGAACAGTAGGGAAGTCGAAACTTATGTGGGTAGTCTTCCCACAGATGTGCTAAGTGTTGAGAATGTACGCGAAAGCGCGTGCTCAGGAAATAATTTGTTATTGTATTTCTCGAGCTTTTGTCATGAGCTTGAGAACTCAAGCTCTACACTGTCCTTTCTTCCTGGGGAGAAGGAGCCCAAGAGAGGAGTCTGTGTCCCTGGCGTAGTCTCGCTGGGGCTTGGCAGGCAATGCAGTCTGGGAATAGACAGGAAGCTCAGGGACCGTGAGAGTCACCGGTAAGATGGAACCCCCGTCCTAACACGGACACCTGTCCTGGGTTGCCCAGAACTGAGGGTCTCCTGGGACCTGTTCTAAGACTAGCAGGGTCAGACAATGCAGGAGGATTGGTCAGGGGTGCTGTGGGGGTCACGGGGTGTAGAGCCTTCCGTTCCCAATGTGTGTTCAGCAAGGATGGCTAATTGGCCTCCACCTCACTGGCAGGCACTGACTAATCTGGTCTTGGAATCTGTGTGGCCAGGCTGAGCGGCCCACACAGGTTAATTGAGTTTTCCAGTTTATGGCTGCTTAGTGGGCAGAGGCTTCGAGGTGGGGATGGAGCTCTGGTGGTTAGATTTGGGCTGTAGTCGGGTTCACCTATGTTTTAAAACTCTGAGGCGAAGGAGATTTTTATCTTTTTCTTCTTCAGAAATGAATCAGTGGCCAGAAAACACCAAGGATACTGTGCTAATTTAACCCAGCCTTGCTGGGGACACAGCAGCAGGAGGGACAGTAGCAGGAGGGGACACAGCAGCAGGAGGGGACAGCAGCAGGAGGGGACACAGCAGCAGGAGGGGACAGCGGCAGGAGGGGACACAGCAGCAGGAGGGGACACAGCAGCAGGAGGGGACACAGCAGCAGGAGGGACAGCAGCAGGAGGGGACAGTGGCAGGAGGGGACAGCGGCAGGAGGGGACAGCGGCAGGAGGGGACACAGCAGCAGGAGGGGACAGTGGCAGGAGGGGACACAGCAGCAGGAGGGGACAGCGGCAGGAGGGGACACAGCAGCAGGAGGGGACAGCGGCAGGAGGGGACAGCGGCAGGAGGCCGGCTGGAATGGCTTTTCTAGAGAGGGGGTAGAACTGTTCATTGGCAGGGTTCTCCCTGTAGAGAGGAGATGTCTGGTCTGCCGGTACACAGTGGGTTTTGGGTGGGCTTTTGATGCATTTGGGAAGGGATGATAAATGGGGCTCAACTGTCCTTCCACAGCACAGGAAGTCCTGTGATGTCCCTCAGTCCCATTGGACCAGGACAGCTAGTTACACCTTGTGGAAGGATGAGGCCCAGGAATGACAAGTGGGACATTGTTTCTGGCCTAAACACAGAGAGGTCATAGGAGTCTTTATGGAGGGTGTGGGGATGTTTTGGGAGATCAGCATTTAAATTATCTATCATCTATCTATCTATCTATCTATCTATCTATCTATCTATCTATCTATCACCTGTCTGTCTGTCTATCTATCATCTCTCTATTATCTATCATCTATCTATCAATCATCTATCCATCCATCCATCCATCTATTTATCTACCTATCTATCATCTATTATCTATCATCTGTCTATCTGTCTGTCTATTTACCATCTCTCTATTATCAATCATCTGTCTGTCTATCATCTATCTATCAATTATCTGTCTATCTATCTATCAATTATCTGTCTGTCTGTCTATCTATCTATCTATCTATCTATCTATCTATCTATCTTCTATCTATCGTCTATCTATCATCAATCTACCATCCATCTATCTGTAAAGCCCAGAATGAAGAAAAGAACATTAGACATGCCTGCCTGCTGCCATGTCACCCTGGGCAAGCCATTGTGGCTAGGAACATCTGGAGCTGGTCTGGCTCAGCCTCTCTCCCTGAGAATTGGGGGAACAGCTGTTCGAAGGACCAGGGCACAGGGGATTGCTATGAGGAGCTGGTGCTGGGCTCTGCAAGTTACAGAAGCTTAACTCAATGGTCTGGTCCCCCCTAAGTTTCTTTTTGGTAAATTATCCTGGTTACTTGCCCCTTCCATAGAGTGAGTGGGACAGCAGGGTCCAGGGGGCGGGGCATGACTTTTATCTTGTTTTTGTGATCTAGAGGGCAGGTTTGGGCAGCCATGGGAAGCTTGACAGGGGTCGGTGGTGAGTGCCCAGCAGGCCTGCTCAAACCAGTCTCTTCTGGTTCTTAGGAAAAACATTGCGCACACACCCAAGCAAGAACTGTTCTTGTTTTCCATGATGCAGAATAAGTAAGTGTCCTGTGACTTTTAAAAAGAAATCCTAGCTCTGCTCCCGGTCAGTTGATTAGCACCATAAAAGTAAGATCTGGCTGTTTTGCCAACTACTGAACCTTAGAGCCTTGACCAGAGCCCGGCACATAAAGCTCGCGGTCAGGTGGAATGGGCCCGTTAGGGAGCAGCGCAGCAGGTACCTTTCTGAGTGAGGGCAGCACTCCGAAGCTTGCAGGGGAGCGGTGTTCAGGCTTGCGTAGCTAAAGAAGCACGCGAGGGAACCTTCAGCGTCTCACCACGCCCAGGTCATACCTGTTGTGTCACACTATTCCAGGGGAGATGCAAACAAATACCTACTTACCCCAGACAGAGAACGGACAGCAGACCAAAGTACAGATGCCACCAAAGTCTAACTTGGTAAAAAGCAATGAGTTCTATTGGGGTCACTTACAGGAATGTAGGCGAGGGGTCACTTACAGCAGCAGAAATGATTCAAGGACAGCTACACCCCCAAAGCCCACCCTAGCACGGGTGACAGCTCTCAAAGCTTGGAACCTGGAGCACACTGCAT
>JANBXA010000190.1:25080000-25092500 GCA_030556225.1 Cricetiscus sungorus | reverse complement strand
TCCCCCTGGCTGCAGTTTTACTTGAAGGGTGATGTGCTGCAGCTTCTGTTGTGATGCTGCCGTGTTATCCCGTGTGGAGGGGAGTGGGTCCACATTTGGCTGCCCAGACCTCTGCCCGCAGCTGACAGTATCCTAGGGCTCCCGGGTCCCTGGAGGCTGGAGAAGGTCGGGTTCTGCACTGTTTCTTACCCCTCGTAATTGTGGCTGGCTGCTTAATCTTTAGCCTCAGAGGCCAGGGTCGGGTTATGAGGGCTTGGATGTTTGCTGCTTAGAGGGCCATGTGCCTGGGCCGCCAGTGGGGCTGCTTAGGGGTTTTAATGGGGCTTCATTAAGGCAATGGCAATTAAAATTCTTAGGGTACGTTGTTTACGTCAACCTGCCAAAGCTGGGCTGAAACCCTCCAGCCACGAGATGGAAAAGCCATTTAATTTCATGTGCTCAGGAAGAGAAATGTCCCCCTTTGATTGATTAGGTCATTTGGTGAATGAGGTAATTAGATCAGGAGCTGAGAAGGTTTGCAAAGCATTTGATAAAGTGAACGCCGGCCCAGTGACACCCCTCTTGTGACTGGCTGCACCCCCCACTTGGCGTGAAGAGAAGGTGGTGGCCGTGGAAGCTTCTACTGTTCTGAAAAGTCGCTCTGACCCAGACACAGCGCCTCAATAACACTGATGGCTGGGTAGTTTTAAAGAGCTCATGGCAGTGTGTGTGTGTGTGTGTGTGTGTGTGTGTGTGTGTGTGTGTGTGTACTTGTGTGTGCACACACGTGTGCACTTGAGAGTTAAGAGAAGCATACATGTATATCTAGGAGGGAGGGAACACAGGACACAGACTACATGGAGAGCATTTCCTGCCTTCTGTGGGGGAGTGGAAGAAATATTTGGAGTCTGAGGGCTCCTGCTCTGCCCCTTCTGGGAAGAGGTCAGGGTGAGCTCGTTTCTTCCCTGTGGAAGCCTAGCTTTCTCTTGGAGCAGAGAAACCGTGGGGCTGAAAACTCAAATCCTGATTTAGGAAACCTGACCTCTGTTTTCCAAAACCGGGACAATAAGGAACGGGGGTGGGGGGTGACAGGGTGGCGAGCAGGGGACAGGTTGGGGGTAGGGAGCTGGAAGGCGGGAGGGTAGGGAGCACCTAAGTAGTTCTTTCAAAGTTTCTTTCCTTGCCAAGTCCTTAGATTCTACTCAAGCCCTTTGGTGTCAGCCAGGAATCCCAGCGGCTGTGTCCAGTAGCTCAGCTCGTGGACATCCTCACTGGCCTGGGGGTCCATGTCACCTCTATAAACCAATGAAGTCACAGATGGGTTATGAGCGCCTTCATTCTGAGCGCATAGCTTAGTTGGTCCAGAGCAAAGGTCGGGTTCATTTTATCCCATTCAGAGGAAAGGCTGGGCTTAGAGCTCGCTTGGGGGGTGGTTCCAAAGCCCCAGCCTTAAGTCATCCTGAAGGGCACAGCGGAAGTGTGATGATAATCGTGGACACAGCTAGGTGGTTTGGGCCCTGAGAGGTTAGCTCTGAGCGAGATGGATTTGGTGCATGCTCTAATGGATTCCCCAGTCCCTGTGTTATGGAAAGACCCTCACATGATGGGGATATGGAAATTATGGCATTTGCCTGTTTGTGGGGAGTCTTTGGGAACATGGGTGAATGTACTTTGTCTAGCTTGGTGGACAGGGGAAGCTCGTAATTCAGAAGTGATCTTAGCCACCTTTCTGTCATTGTGATCAGACACCATGGCCGAGGCTTATGGTGAAGAAAGGGCTTATTTGACGCACAGTTCCAGAAGTTAACTGCCCACGACGGCAGAGGCAGGGGTGAGGGCTCACATCTTGAACCTCAAACAGAAAGCAGAGAGAACACACTGGAACCTGCGCTTGGGCTGGCCGTGGTCAAGGGTACCATGCCTCTGTGAGTCCCTGTCCCTCTGAGACCTAGCTCTCCTTGGCATCTCCTATGGACGACATGGGGCCCCATATGTAGCATGTGGCATTGGATGGATGAAACAGAGCCCGGGGCCTCACTAGACTGTGCTCTATGTTCTCTGCACATTCTCTGCATTTCCCCGACGGTTCTGCTGTTTGATACTTGAGGCTGGGATGAACAGCGCTCCAAACCTGTTGTGGGCATCAGCTTGGTTCTCTTTGTTTCTGAAGACGCTGCATTTGGTACATCGTATGTTAACTGTTATGTATCACTTGGAGGTTTCAGTAAATGCAAGTTCTAGATATTTGCTTATTTTAGTGCTCGTAACACCTTTTATCAGACATCCTGTGAGAGCTGAGAGGACAGTAGCCCCGGGAGACTGAATCCCTGTAGGAAGTTTGCTGAATACACAATGGAATGAAATGTGAGGTCTGAGACCTTTCAGGACCACCGCCCCACAGTCTCAGAGGGCGCCCCACAGCCGTGGCCAGGCATCTCCGTCAGAGCAGCTGCTCACAGCTGGACTCTGTGACAGGGGAACGGGCTGGTAAGCTTCATTTCCAATGAGTGACTTAAGGAACCCAAAGCAGACTAATACGCAATATTGTTTTTGAGTCTTAAAATATGAACCATTTCAAGTGTTTGGTTATATTTTACCAACGAGGAGCTCAAAGTCTGGAAAAAGTGACTTCTCCTTGCCACATCCGCACCAGTACATTAAAGGGGCTGGGGTGGCTGTGCATGACCGCCCTTGGGAGCCTGAGACAGGAGGACTGATGAAGGCCAACCTTGGGATGCACAGCAAGGACCAGTGTCAAAACAGCATCAGGGAACAACCAGCAGTAATAACAACGCAATCTAAAAACGAAGTAAAAGTAACATGAATACACCCAATTCAAAACAAAACAGAAATCAGAAGAGGTTTTTGGGAAAATACCTCCCAGAAGCTGAGTGGGTCCTTTCTCGAAAGCATCGAGGGAGAGGGTTAACTGGGGTTCACAGTCTTCTGGGGACACCCTTCTTCCAGGAAGCTGAGTTTGGAATCTTGTCTTGTTCCTGATTTTTTTTTTTTTTAAAAATCTTGTTTCTTTTTAAAAATTAAAAAAAAAAAAGTGAATGTTTGCCTGCGTGTACACCTGTGCACAACAGGCATGCAGTACCCACAGAGGCCAGCAGAGGGCACCAGGTCCCCTGGAACTGGAGCCGCCAAGCGGGTGCTGGGAGCTGAACCCAGGTCCTCTGCAGGGGAAGCCGGTGCTCTGACCACTGGGTGCATCCTGGCCTTGGATGAGAAGCCAGCAGTGTGGCCTTCCGCCAAGCCGGGTACTGCTGGCCTCAGGTGACGTAAGCAGATTATTTCTGTCCACCAAAGCTGAACGTGGATGGCCAGAGGCCGGCGTCCTGGGACCTAAAACCCGAAGGCCGAGAGAAGCAAAGGCTGACAGTTGTCCCCATCACCGAGAGCCTCACATGCGGGTTTGTCCTGTGTACCGTCGCTGAGTTCCAGGGATGGCAGTCACAACCACAGTGATGTGAACAGGCTGACCACCTTTTCTCCAGGGAAAAAAGGAAAACATGTTTATAACCCACATCTAAGGATAAAGCATTAACATTTGGGCAATCCAGATGAAGGTGGGAATTCATACCGGACCTTACTAGGTCTCAATCTAAAGTTAAAGATAAGGTTTGTAAGAAGTGTTTTGAGCAGCAGCTTACATAGCTCGGTGTTAAGAGCGCTCACTGTTCTTGCACCAGACCTGGGTTTGGTTGGTGGCACCGATACGGTGACTCACAGCTGCCTGTAATTCAGTTCCAGGGATCTGACGCCCTCTCCTGACCTTTATGGGCTCCTGCATGCATGTGGTGCACATACATACATACGTTCAGGTACACACACACTCACACACACACACACACACACTAAAAAAACTAATAATTTGAATAAGTTCCTTTTCATTTTCTTTGAGATGGTGACAAGTATGGGAGGGATTTGATATGCTCTAATTTTCTTTTGCATTATGTAGTCTTACCAGTATTTTAGAAGCCTCCTAGGGTTGGAAGATGCTAAATCTTATTTGAGAGATCAGCCAGATCGGGCAGGGCATACTACTAGGGAATGAGGTGTGCATCCTGTTAGAGTTATTCAAGATGTTGCCAGTTGAGGTATAATGGGGTGAGGGGGCAACCGGGTGAGGGGGTATAACAGAGTTTCTGTCCCTCCTGGTCCCTCAGTTGTTTAGTCCCAATTAAGCACACAGATACTTATATTAATTACAAACTCTTTGGCTGATGGCTCAGGCTTCTTATTGGCTAGCTCTGTCTTAATTATTAACCTATATCTATTAATCTAAGTATCTCCATGTGGTCTTGGCTTAACGGAGAATGCCCAGGCATCCTACCTTCCCTGTGGCTACCTGGCAACTCCTGGTGGCTCCTCTCTACCTTCCTCCTTCCAGAATTCTCCTCGCCTGGTAGCTCCACCCATACTTCTGCCTGGCTACTGGCCAGTCAGTGTTTTATTCATCAACCAATAAGAGAAACATCTACACAGAAGGATATTTCCCCATCAAGGGGGCAATGGGGTGAGGGTCAATGGGGGGAGGGGTTGGTGAGGGCTGAAGGGAAGTAAGACCTAGGGTCAGTGGGAGGGTCTGTGAGCCTCAGAGCGGCCCAAACTGAGAAATGCCATCTGGGTGAATTTACATGGGACACGCTGGCAAAACACTTCCAAATCGGCTCTTACCACGAAACCCACAGACATGATGGTGTTGCCCCAAGGATACACAACCCCTAAACAGCAGCACGAGGCTTGCACCTAGGGCCTTCTTGCCGAAGTGGGTGGCATTTCGGCCAGCAGTGCTCTGGTTGAGGGCCCAGGAGAAGACCAGGCCAGAACCGTGTCTTGTGCCCCTCAGGCCTGTGAGTTTGTCTTACTGCAGCTGTCCCCAGATTGTCTTCCTCGTGACATCTCCCCAGGCTGGCTGCTGTGGACGGTACAAAGTGTTCATGCAGTCGACCTGTTGCCACCCGGATGAACACTAAGCCGGGCATCCCATCAAACAGAGACTCACAGTGTGGGGCTAGAGAGAGTGACGCCGCCCCACCTCCTAATGTTGATGCCCTACAAGAACCCCAGGGACGATTCTGAGCCACTCCTATGCGACTGAGCTGCAGGGGACCCTGGGCTTGTGCCTGGACAGCAAATGAGCTCAATTATGTAAGCGGGTCCCAGTGAGGCTGCGTCTGTCTTACAGAGCGTGGACGGAATACAAACTCAGACCTCTCTGACCCACTTTCGTCCCTGTCATTCGCTGTTCAGGACAAGGTAACACAGGACGATACATGTCTCCACATCTGAATTAAAAATCTAGTCCCCCACAGCCCGGATGCTGCTTCCTCTCTACCTCTCCCTCATCCTCCAGCCTCCTCAGCCTCTGCTCCTACCGGCCGGCCGGCCGGCCGCTACGGCGTTGCCCGTGGAACTTGAGTGTGGTCTAATGTTGTCTTAACTTCTTGTCTTGGAGCAGAGCAGCACTTCCCGGAGGTGATGCTGGGGGACGAGTTTCTGAGCTTAAGTCTGGACCAGGTGTGCAGCTTGATATCCAGCGACAAGCTGACTGTCTCTTCAGAAGAGAAGGTACTGTGCCCTCTGGTGAAACATGAGTCTTACTTAAAAAGTCCTTTTTAAATGAAAAGGTGGAACCCTGCAAAGGAGTGACAGGTGATAACGCAGCTTCTACGAACTGGGCACTCAGGTTGCCATGCCCAAGTCTTCTTCTGTCTCCTCATTGTTTCACCTTCACTCTGGCCCCGTGTGTGCGTGGGGGCACTGCTGCTTGCTGTCCCTGTGTTACAGAAGAGAGACACACATCAAATTGTTTCAGGAAGAATTTCTTTGTTGCAGGAGCCAGAGTCTAGGGCGGCAAACATCACAGGAGCCCCAGGTGTTACCAGCACGCCTCACCACATCTCTAGTCTATGCAAATTAGCTGTGTGATCTTGGGAGAGGCTCTTGCACCCTCTGATACTTTGTATCAGCCCCCCCCACAATGGCACCAACACCTCCCACCTGGTACACTGTGCCATGAAATGGAATGATGTGCTGTATAAGATATCTGGTGGAATTCCTGGCAGGGAATCGGCATTAGCCAAGGTTATATCCGGATGTAGGGTCAGTTGTTTCTTCTTATATCGCAGAAGAACACTCATCGTGTCCTGCCTGCTGTTCTTTCTCAGCGCTGGGAAACAACACATCTCAGATATTTCCTTCATCCCCAGACAGTCTCAATTTTTTCTCCCCAAATCCTCTTAGAGTACTCAGTATTTGAGTGTCAGGCCCTTTCTTGAGGAAATATTCAAAGAGAAATACACACAGAGGAGTTTATATTGTGGATGAGTTGTCTGATGGTGGCGGTGCGTGTCTAGAGGTAAAACTTACAAGTCACAGCTTTCCTAGGAAAGTTTGGTTGGAAGAGCAGTTGCATTTAGAACCGTGGGTCCTGGGCCCCCAGGTGCCCGGCACAGCAAAGTAGATCCTGCCCTGGGCCCAGGGAGGGCTTGGCTGCCATTAGCACCATGGACACATCCTTCAGCGGGAAGTGTCTCCAGGCAGGCTGCAGGCTTCTCCCTGCCTCAGCCCCAGAAGCCAGGGGACACTTGTCCTTCCTGATAAGCCTGTTGTCTGTCCTGGCTGGATTTTGCTGCCATATTAACACAACTGGAAGATATGAACCATGCTGGCTAGTTTATGTCAACTTGGCGCAAGCTAGAGCCTCAATCGGGAAAATACTTCCTTAAGATCTGGCTGTAGGCAAGCCTATAGTGGTTTTCTTAATTAGTGGTTGATGGGGGTGGGCCCAGCATGTTGTGGGTGGGGCCACCCCTGGGTTAGTGGTCCTGGCTGAGCAAGCTATGAGGAGCAAGCCGGTAAGCAGCTCTCCTTTGCATGAGTTCCTGCCTCCAGGTTCCTGCCCTGTTTCAATTCCTGCCTTGGTGTCCCTCAGTGGACTTGTGGCTCAGGGTGTGTAAGCCTTCATTTGTTTACATTTCCTCTGCAACTTGCTTTTGGGGCATGGCTTTCTAGAATCCGTGCCGGCTCCCCTGTTCTGAAAGCTCACGGAATCTGTTTGCTGTGGCGTCGGGGAGGCTTGCTGGGCTGTTAGGGGGCAGATGCATCACCAACCTGAAAACCACCAGGGCTTAGGATTCAGGAGAGCCTGGACCCAGACTCTGCTTGCTGCCTGTGTAACCCTGGGAACTCTCCCGAAATATGAAATAATAATGCCAAGAGCACCTTCCTCTGAGAGTTGGCATGAGGATTAGAAGGGACAGATAAAACAAACAAACAAACAAAACAAAACAAACAAACAAACAAAAACCAAACCCAGCACTGTTCACCCAGCTCAGTGAGTGCCATTTGTCAGCACAGCTCTGACCACAAAAGGAAGGAGACAGCTTATTCTGGAGCCAAAAACATGAGCGGCCATGGCCTGGGAACGCAGACCTAGGTTGCCCCAAATACAGGGGAATTTATTGAAGTGTTTAAAAAAATATATAGTAGCAGAACAAAGAAAGCCGTAAATCAACTCACTTCTCAGACTCATTGCTGGGGACGTTAGGCAGGTAGTTTTCAGCAAGGCTAAAGAGCTTCTGCTGTAGGCCTGAGATGCTAGCAGGCGACATCCTTGCCCTGGGTCAGTAGACACTAAAGGTCTGTTCGTATATTCCAGAAGAATTTGCCCAAGAGTCACAGGATGTCAGATTACACACAGAGGAGGGCACAGACTGGCAGGCTTTGTTTTAAAGGTGTATGGGTGTCGTGCCCATCTGCATGTCTGTGCACCGTGTGCAGGCAATGCCCGTGGAGGCCAGCGAGGGTAATGGGTTCACTGGAGCTGGAGTTACAGACGGTTGTGAGTCGTCGTGTGGGTGCTGGGAATCCAAGCCTGGTTCTCTGCAAGAGCAGCCAGTGCCCGTGATTGCAAAGCCACCTCTCCAGCTCTAATAAATGGCCCCTTACGAGGCTAAGATAGCCCAAGATAACTTGGCTCTTCGTCCGCTATATTTCAACCTTTCCCTAATCATTTTGCCGAAGACCTAGTCGGTCACCCTGGAGAATGGTCAGTGGTTCAGAGAGGGGCCCTTTCCCTCCTAGGCGCTCCAGCTGCCGCCATGTTGATCGCCACAGTCCTGTATTTTGAGGTGCCGTTGTTAACGATAATGCAACCAACATGACAAAGTCCTGATAATGTTTAAATATATCCTTGTGGGACGGAGTGGTTAACTGATAACAGGGCAGAGAAACACAAGCATATGTCTATCGTCTCCCATTACTTCATGCCCTCAGGGCTGAATCGCTCCTTTTAGAGTACGCCTATGTATGTTCACACTGATGAAATCCTGATATGAATCAGTCCTGGAAATTGTGAAGACCTCCAAATTTAGGGGACACCTTTTCCACAGTGAATGGTGATGGTTGATGTGATGGCCTACTTGAGTAGATTAAGACATGCCTAATGTAGCACACGCTTGGGCATATCGGTGACGGTTTTCCCCAGGAGGAATAACCAAGGAGAAGACCCTTCCTGAGTATGGCTGGCAGTAGCCCTGTGGTCTGGGTCCCAGGGTGAACAAAGAGGGGGGTGGGAAGGGCTGAGTGCCGGCATTGGTTACTGTCTATTTCCTGTTCCATGGAGCTGTGAACCAGCAGCCTTACCCAGTCATGACGGGCTGTACCCTCAAACTGTGGCCCAAATGAGTCAGATTTTTGTCAGATTTTTTTTTTTTTGCACTAATGAAGAAAGGAGTTAATACAGGAAATTTGTATTAAAACGTGTCATTGTTGCCATAAAGCTGACATTGGGCTGGGGGCTTTGGAACTGGTCTGCATGGGTAAAATGTCTAAGAGTTGACAGCTTCGGGCTAGCATACTCCTGGGAAATTGTGAGCTAAGGCCAGTGGGCCATGTGGTCCACGCTCTGGGGGTTTAGAAAACCAGAGTGATGCTGAAAATGTAGGCAACACAAACTGTGTTCAAGAAACTTTAGGGAGCAAAAGGGCTGCTTGGGGAACCAGGCTGTAGAATGGATTCTTGGTCCATTCTGGCAAGGAATCTGGATGTTTTCTGCCCGTGTCCTGAGCATGTGAGTGAGACTAAGTTCACCAGAAATGGGCTGAGTTGTTGGGAGGAATCAATTCCAGAACAGCAAAAACATCCAGGCTGAGGCATGGCTGCTGCTTGCTGCTTGTAATTAGCTTTACAGTGTGTGTGTGTGTGTGTGTGTGTGTGTGTGTGGCACGCGTGCATGCACGCATGAAAGAGAGAGAGCAGAAATATGTGAAAAATATATGGCTTGGTGAGGAGAGGAATGTGGGTGCAGCTAAACGTGTAGACAGCTCAGACAAGGCAGGTGTGGGCGTGGCAGTTCTGTTGAAAAGGTTGGTGTAATTTAGGATATGCCTCCCACATTTTGCAATTGGGGGAGTAGAAAATTGCCTTAAGAGCAATACCCCACCCACTGGAAGCTTCAGGATGTAATGGTAAAAATGCGTTTGAAAACAACAGTCAGAAATAGAATGCCTGAATGCGACCACCCAGTCAAGCAGGGCCGCATGAAGAGGTGGTTCGCAGGTTCAGCAGCAGGGGCGTGGACTATAGCGTTGTCCTAGGGACCAGGGGACCTCATGAGCCAGCAGCAGACTTTGATGGACATGGTGCTGGGCTTGGAGGCACCCAAGGTGTCAAGGTGAGGAAAGTTCCAAGGCCAGGCCACCTGTAGCGGGACTGGATTCCCCACGTGGGGAGCGCTAGAGAAGGCTTGGAATGACAGCTGAGGTCAAGCCCAAGGTACAGTGGGCATCCCCAGCTGGAGATGCCAGAGAAGCAGGGCAGGGATGAGGGAAGGTGCAGGCACCTAGTGGAGCTGACCCTGGAGAGAGGGCACAGCCGCAGTAGGCAACAGTGTTGCAAGGCGGGGGCTGCTCACGCCAGCAGTGACACAGCAGTGACAGGGGGGTGGGGGGTGGGGGGTGGGGGGTGGGGGGTGGGGGGGTGGGGGGTTTCTGACGCAGCTGGCTTTCCCTGCTGATTCTTGCTTTTCTCTGGTCCCAGCTTCTTTACTAGCCTCCTGTTCCTCTCTTTTGGGATGGGATGGTTTAGTCTGTGACGTTTGGATGATGTGAGTCTCAGGGCCGTGGGTGGCAAGCCGGGTGTAAAGTGGTACCTTTGGGTGTTGAGTCGACAAGGGGTACGCTGGTGACGGTAAACTGGGACTGTGAGTGGTTTAAGAAACTCCTAGTCTCAGGGCATCAGTGAGGCGAATACTTGGGTGTGTCTGGGAGGAGTTTTCCCAGGGAGGGTTAGTTGAGTGGGAAGACACATCCTGAACGAGGATGGCATCTTCCTGTGGGCGAGGATCCCAGACTGAGTACAAAGGGGGGAGGGGAACGCCGGCTGAGTACCTGCTCTCTTCTCTCTCTGCTTCCTGGTCCCTGAGGGTGTGAGCAAGGAGCTCCATGCTCTTGCCATGGCAACTCAAGCTGCTCCTGCTGCCAAGCCTTTCCTTACGTGACAGACTCATTCTCAGACCACGAGACAGATAGGTTAACCCTCCACTAAATCATTTCTCATCAGGGATTTGGCCACAGCCACATGAAAAGTTATAACACAAATATTATCTAGTTCTTTGATTGTTTTAGTATATTTAAGAGTGAGGCTTACCAAAAAGAAGGATTTGGGGGCTCAGTAGTTAAGATCACTGGCTTTTTTCCCCCCTGAGGACTTTGGTTTTGTTCCCAGCACCCACATGGTGGCTCACAACCATCTGTAACACCAGTTCCAAGGAGTTTGATGTCCTCTTCTGGCCTCTGCAGGTACCAGGCACACGTGTGGTACACAGACATACATGTAGCTAAAACACCCATGCATATAATTGTTTTTTAAAGTAGGGTTTAACAAATAGCAGCTGCCTTTTCTTACTAACTGTTTCCCTCCCTTTTTGACAAGGTCTCACTGTGTGACCCTGGCTGGCCTGGAGTAAACCAGGCTGGTCTCAAACTCACACATGTCTGCGGGCCAGAAGAAAGCATTGGTTCCCCTGGAGCTGGAGTTAAACTGGTGGTGAGCTGCGGTGAGGGGGCTGACAAACCAAACCAACTGAGGTCCTCTGCAAGAGCAGCCAGTGCTCTTAACACTGAGCCACCTTTCCAGCCCCTAAACTCGTGATTTTATTTTTCTTAGTAGATCAAATACTGCTGGAAGCCAAATAGCCCAAAAACCTCTGACGAGTGTTTGCCGTCTGAACGGTATTCCTTTGTGCTTTGAAAATTGTGTCCCAGATTTTATGATTCCCACTTCCTGTAATCACACTGGATGCGATAAGTGATCTCTGGCACACACAATAGCTTTTCCTTTCTATTTTGTTTCATAGTTTTTTTGTTTTTTGTTTTTTTTTTTTAAATGTATTTGAAGTAATGTTAGGGATCTTAAGTGGGAATTCAGCTGGGTTTGTAGTTATATAACCCAGGCTTGCCTAAACCCACCCTTAAACAGTTGTGTTAGCTACACTTTACACCTATTTTTTTTGCCTGTAGCTCATAGGCTCTTGTGACTGTATCATGAAGTACAGCCGGGTTGCAGACTTCGCTGAGGAGACGGTAGTTACTGTTAACGCCAATGTATGTAGCAGTGGGAGTGAGTCAAGCTTACTTCTTCAGAGCTGGAGAGTTGCTACAATAAGCAACTTCTCTCCTGCCAGAAAGTGTCCACCACGTGGCCAGAGGTGTGGGCTGCTTTCTAGAGTGCTCCTGAGAGACAATGAAAATATTTGCTGAGTTAAGAGACTAGAAGAGACCTTCCCAGGCTCAGCGTTTTCGTCTGTACAAGTGGGTGTCAATGGCCCAGGATTTACCCTGCGGCGGCGTTCCTGGAATTGCCTACAGTGCAGAAAATACCGTTTACTGGAAGATTCCATCCTTGCCGCTGCTGGGTGTCCCACTGTGACTCCCAGCGTGCCCTCTGGTAGCTTTAGGGTGCTGGCTCTCCCAACACCCACACTGGTTTGGCTTATGGGTGTGACCCAGAGTTCAGCGCCCCCCCCCCCCCCCGCCCCAGGCCAGCCGAGGGCACCACAGAGATTCTCTGCACTGTGCACAGTTCCTGACTCCCTGAGATGCTCAGCCATGTTCCCAGTAGAGTGAGGGAGGCAAGCTGAGGGTGAATCTGCTGACTGGATTCATTTCAGTATTTCCTCAGAGAAAAGAGCAGGCGTGTGGAGGAGGGATGTGTGGAGGTGGTGGGAGGGGGACAGGTGAAGATAGGGGAGGAGGGGGAAAGGTGGAGGGGGGGGAGTGCAGAGGCTGGGGGGTGTGTGGAGGTGGGGGTGGTGGATGTGGCAGGGCAGGGCAGGGCAGGGCAGGGGTAGTAGCAAGTGGACAGATATTAGTCTGATTCTTTCTTCATGGGGTTTTTGTTTTAAAAATTCCCACTGCTTGGAGTTAGGGAGATGGCTTGGTGGTGAAGCCAGGTGTGCGTTCAGACACCAACACCTGTGTTGGAGCTGGGCCAGGCATAGCAGTCCATGT
>JANBXA010000190.1:24870000-25077500 GCA_030556225.1 Cricetiscus sungorus | reverse complement strand
ACACACACCATACACACACCACACACACACAAACACACACACCACACACACACACACCATACATGTACACACACACCACACACACACACACCATACACATATATACACACACACACACACACACCATACACATACACACACACTCACACACACACACACACACACACACACACACACACACACACACACACACCACACACATCCACACACACACCACACACACACACACACACCACACACATCCACACACACACACACACACACACACACACACACACCACACACATCCACACACACACCACACACATCCACACACACACACACATCCACACACACACCACACACATCCACACACACACCACACACACACACACACACACCACACACATCCACACACACACCACACACACACACACACACACACACCACACACATCCACACACACACCACACACATCCACACACACACACACACACCACACACACCACACACACATCCACACACACCATACACACACACACACACACCACACACATCCACACACACACCACACACACACACACACACCACACACATCCACACACACACCACACACATCCACACACACACACACACACACACACACACCACACACACATCCACACACACCATACACACACACACACACACCATACACACACCACACACACACAAACACACACACCACACACACACACACCATACATGTACACACACACCACACACACACACACACCATACACATATATACACACACACACACACACACACCATACACATACACACACACTCACACACACACACACACACACACACACACACACACACACCTGTTGCTTGTCCCCACAGTGACAGAGCCAATACAATGACCCTCCAGGGTTTTTTCACACAGTGGGTATAGCGAGTCGTTTAAGCCTGTAAATAGACGCTTTGCTTATTGCATTCTGTCCCGAGAGGCTCTGGCCACAGGTACCCTTGAAAGGACAAAGGAAGGCTAGTAAACGCCTGGGATACACATATAAGGAAGAGACGTAGTACGTTCCAAGTTCTAGTGCAGTTTGCCATGCCGTTGCTGTGGGCTCAGCAGATCAAGGAGTGTATCTGAATATCAGTTTTCTACAGCTCAGTTATTCCACGCCATCTTACGAAACATGACTTGCTGGCTGCATCCATGTCCGCTTGACACAAGCTAGAGTCGTCTGGGAAGAGGGAACCTCACCTGAGAAAATGCCCCACCATATTGGCCCGTGGGCGACTGATGGCTGATGGGGAGGGCTCAGCTTACTGCGGGTGCTGCCATCCCTGGGCAGGCGGCCATGGGTCTAAGCAAGGCATTCGGAAAAGCCAGTAAGCAGTGACCCTACGGGCCCTGCCTTGAGTTCCTGCTCTGACTTCCCTGGATGATGGCTACCAGCTGTAAGTTGCAATACACCCTTGCCTTCCCCTTGCTCTTGGTGCTGTCTTTAGCTCAACAGTGGAAACCCTAAGACAACGCAGCTTTTCATAGACAGCACTGAATGGGCACGGGTGGGGGAATTGCTTGTATATTAAACATGGGTCAGAAGGAAATTGGTTAAGTCTCTTAAAACTTACATTTTCATGAAATCCAGCTTATACTTTTGGTACCATAGCATTAAAAAACGTGCTGTACCACACCGCAGTGGTCTAATCATGATATTTTATTTCCTGGGAGAAACTAGACATTAGTGCTGTGTGTTCTTCTATGTGAATTCCTAGGAAGTGGGCACAGGCATGGGACTCGTGCTGGAGAGGCTGGAAAGCTGGGCCTGGCCGCCATGAAGGCGTTATTTTATGGTGACCGACTGAGCAGTTGAGCTTTATTGCCAGGGTGATCCGTTGGCAGCTCTGCTGTACTCAGGCCTGTGGCAGCTTCTTAGACTCAGACAGCGGCCCCACCTGGCCCCCTCTGCATTGGTTTTATTGCTATTGTTGTTCGCACGTGTTAGTTATATTTAATAATGACTTTCATTTTGACATTTTCATACATTTATAACATGTTTCAATCATATTCACCCCCTTGTTCCCCTCTCTTGTCCCCCTCACATTCCCACTGATCCCCTTCCTCGTCTCAACTGGGAACCTTGCTATCTGTGTGTGGGGAAAGGGAGAGGGAGAAAGGAGGAGGAAGGGAGGGAGAGATAAGGAAGGAGGGGAGAGAGAGACCTAGTGAGTTATACTAAGGTTGGTGACAGGTGAATGGGCGAGGTCTTGTTTACAGGACTGTGGGTTCCTTATCGATGGCTGCACCACTGAAGAAAATGTCCCATCAACTATGAACTGCTCATAAATCCTCATAAAGAGACATGTCCTTTGAGCCCCTCCGCCACAACAGGATGTCGATGATCCAGTTCTGTGTGTGGATCCTGTCCGTGTACCCACAGCTGCCATGTCACACCTGGAAGCCACTGTCCCCACAACCCCCTTCTACCCCTCCCCCACAGGAGAGTGCAGTAAACCCTCAATTCATGGCTAAGCATCCAACAGTCTCTTGCTCATATGTCCTTTTGCCAGTTAAATGTCTCTGTAGTCGCCACTGACTGCAAAAAGGAACTTTGGTGGCCAAAGTTGACAGCGACGCCAGAACAGGGTTCCTTGAAAGGCAATGTGAAGGGCTGCTCATCATATCCATTTAGCAAAAAACAGAGGCGGCTCCTTCCCCACTAAGGTCTGTGGCTTCCAAACCATGGGCTATGACTGGCTGGCTGGTGCCAGGTGTGAATCTGTGTTGCGGAGTAATTTGTTTAGTCTCGTAAAGGTGTGCTGCTGTGTTACTTTGCCTGCCCAAGGCACCTGACTGGTCTAAAAAAAAAGCTGAGCGGCCAATATCAAGGGAGGAGGTATAGGTGGGACTTCTGGGCAGATAGAGTAAGTAGGAGTTGGAATTTAGGCTTGGAGAGGAAAGAAAAACAGACACCAGGGGCCAGCCGGCCAGACACAGAGGAAGCAGGAAAATAGGACAAGCAGGATGAGGTAAAAGGTAAAAAACATAGATGAATAGAAACAGGTTAAATTTAGTTAAAAGCCTAAGCCGAGGCAGAGCATTCATAATAACAAGTCTCCATGTCTTTATTTGGGAGTTGGTTGGCAGCCCAAAGAAAATCCAACTATCTCCCCAGCCTCCCAACCCCCACTACACCTCACCTCCCAGAGAGTGGGCCTTGATTCCAATCAGTAAGTGGTTGATTATCCTCGTAAGAGACTTGCCATTATTTTGTCAGTGGACACATATAGCATTTGCCTATATGCTGCAACCTGGGTGTGTGGTGTCTTCAACCACAGACTCCTACCATGGAGTTCTGGTGGGCAGCCAGCTGCAGGAGCAATTGTCTGTATAGCTTCAGGGTCCAACAGCTGGCTGGGAGGTAGACCACCCCTGACATAGCTGACAGCCTCTGGAAACTTCACTGTCTTTGCTGTGCTGTCCTTTGGAGGGTACATTAAGTTCCCACAAGTGGGCGGAGTACCACAGCACGGCACGCAGTCTGCCATCGCCACCCACGCTCGCAGGGGAGTGCACACGTTTGCTTTCAGTGTGCAGCCTGTATTGTGGTGAGTCCATACACACAAGAGCCCATAACACATGCACAGCTCAACTCCTTACAAAGTAAACAGGCTGGCCAACAAGTGCAGACACAGACTCCAGAACTCTCTTTTAGTCAGTTCCCCTAGCCCAGCAGACAGGTGACATTTAACTGTCTGTATCATAGATAAGTCTTTATGAATATTTTACCTTAAAGACATGGTGTTCAGATTTGTGTATGCGTGTGTGTCTGATGTCTCTTGGCCAGAACACTGTTCTCTTCATGGTTTTTTTTTTTTTTTTTTTTTTTTTATGATGACAAGAGCTCACATATCTTGGGTCATCCTGTCGCCCCCCCTGCCAAGTGCTGCAATTACAGATGCAGCAGACGCCTGGTGTATGCAGTGCTGGGGACAGAGTCTAGGGCTGTGTGCTTGCTAGGCAAACGACACCACTCAAGCTACAGCCCGAGCACAATTGCTTTATCACTGAAATGCTCACCACTGCCTGCAGGACGGGTGGCTAAGGCTTAGTGGGGCAAAGGACTCATAGGCAGCCCGGCCCAGGGTGCAAACAGCACTGGCCTCTGCTCCTCCTTGCTGTGCCTCTCTGTGAGGAGGGCATGCAGATGAGCTGCCCTGGCCATTACTGTCCAAGCAGCCAGTGCGGTAAGCAGGCTCTGACAGATACTCCCGTGTCCAGAGCATCGGACCAAAGAGGGCTACAGCCTGTGCTCCTGGAAATACCCAGGACTGTTTTAACCCTGATTGCTGAGTAGGAAAGGCGTCGCACAGTCCTCAAGCTATGGATGGTGCAGTTTTTCAGCCACTTCTCTTCGGCAAAGAGTAGGATTTTTTTCTCCCATCCTTTTGTCTGAAAATTTCATGAGGTCAATTTTTTTTAACAGCAGAGTAGTTCTCCATCGTGTAATGCAGCACATTTTCTTTATCCATTCTTTGGTTGAAGGACATCTAAGTTGTTTCCTGTGGTGACACATTATTTATGATTTATTAAAGCTTACCTGAGGATTCAGAAAGCTTCAGCCACAAGCCATAGAAGGCAGGCACACACCTTTAATCCCAGGACTCAGGATTAAGAGGTAGATACATCTGTTAGTTCAAGGCCATTCTGAACTAGAGGAAACTGATCCAGTCCTAAAGAGAAACAGCTTACACAAAGGTGATCTCAGTACTTGGGATCACACACCTTTAATCCCAGGACTCATGAGAGGTATTTAAGACAGGACCAGGTCCCAGGGCTGTCATTCATTCTGCAGCCACACTGAGAATAGAAAGGCATTGATTCTCCGGCCACACAAAGAGGCAGCAGTCTGGGGCTTGGCGAGAGCTCGTGGAGACAGGATCAGCCCTTTCAGCATGGGGGAGAGTGAGAGCTGGTGGCAGCTGCTTTGCTTTTCTGATCTTCTACTTGAAGCTTGAACCCCAATATCAGTCTCGGGGTCTTTTATTACTTCTGCTACGTTTCCAGTGTCTGTCTATTATGAAGAAGGCTGCTATGAACACAGTTGAGCAAATGTCCTTGTGGTAGAAAGGAATATCTTTGGGTGTATGCCCAAGAATGACATAGCTGAGTCTTGATGTAGATCGATTCCCAATTTTCTGAGAAAACTAATTTTGATTTCTAAAGCGGCTGCACAAGTTTGCACTCCCACCAGCAGTGGAGGAGTGTTCCCTTGTTACGCATCCTCGCCAGCGCGAGCTGTCACTTCTGATTTTGATCTTAGCCATTGTGGTAGGTGTAAGACAGAATCTCAGAGTCGTTTTCATTGGCAGGAAATTAATCTTGAATTACCGATGGGGCAGAGTGACTTTTAAGGGTTGTGTATTGTTCTCACATTAAAAAAATAAATAAATAAAAAGGAAGAAAAGCAAGGGGAATGACCAAGAGAGCCGCAGGACCTGGGAGACTGCCAACACCCACACTTATCCACGCTGGCTTTGCCACTGAGTTAAGGAGGGGGCAAGAGTTCACTACTGAGGGGTAGATGTTTGCTCAGATGTGCAAAGAACATTCCCACACCATTCCCTTACACTCTCTAGCTCATGGTGTATTGCCAGCTAGCTTTGTAAGGTGCCCAGGAATCCTGGTACATCCTATGCAATGCTTCAGGTTGACTTTGGACAGAAAAAAATTAATACATTGCTTTAAAAAGTCTTCAAATGTTTTAATGGGAATAGGAAAACTAGTTTTCACCAGCGACGAGCGTCTTAATTGCTTACCCAATACCAAGTGGTCAGCCAGATACTATATACATACAAGCAACACTAAATGGATACGGTAGATTGTGTATATATGCATGTATATGTATATATATGTGTACACACACACACACAAGGGGGAGCATGCATTTGAGAAGGAGTAGGGGGATATGGGAAGGTTTGAATGGAGGAAAGGGAAGGGGAAAAGGATGTAAATATATTTCAATTTTAAAAAATCCAGAAAAGAAACAACCCTAATTAAAACGTGTGACAGCAGACTTGACAAATGCCTTGCCCCACCCTCCCCTGGGCTGATGTCCCGGGACAGTGCGGAGGGCTGTAATTTATTACAGGCTTAAGAACTTGGCTCCCAGCTCTGCAGCTGGCCAGGGTTTTCAAATATTTGGGACTGAGTTGCATTATTTGCACAGCACTCTAACTTGGGGCTCAGGGTTCGAGGTGAGTTTGCATCTGGGTCTCGTCCCTGGCCTGCTAACTTGTTACTCTCCGAGGCTGTTTGGCCATCTCTAAAACACAAACCATGACACCTCCTTTGGAAGTTTCGTGTAGATTAAATGAGGTTATGCATGTAAACTGTCCGTGATCAAAATCCTTTGGTCCTGATTAACAATCGCAGCCATGGGCAGGGACCTAGCTTTTTCTTCGGTATTGCTCCGTGAGTGTCTCCTCCGGTTCCTGTTGTGGGGACACTTTGCCGCCGTACTACCCCATCTATTGCTCTTCAATCCCCTCTTGATTTTCAAACGACATTTTGAAAGCTAGCATCAGTGCCCAGGGCTCCAACTTGAGGCGTTCGGGTCCAGCCTGCCTTGGCTGCCCATGTAACCAGGTGGTGGTGGGCGTTTACCATGGCCTGTGCTTACTCCGGAGGACCCAGGGCCCAGAACAACAGTTTTGTATTTACAGCATCCAAGACAGTGGTCCAGCAGCGTAAATCAGTGAGGGAATGACCCTGTTTCTTCGAGCATGAGACCCCAAGCGTGAGCAGCTGAGTTTCATCAGGAGGCCTGTGGAAACAGTCATCAAGAAAGCATTTCCCCAGCCCGCGCCCGAAGCCCTGGGGTTACTGTAGATGCCGCTGAGAGCGAGCTAGGGTCTTTCCTGTCAGGAGCCGGTAGTGAGCATCTCAGGCCCCATGCTGGGCAGCTTTTCATCTCTGCTGCTGGGCAGGAAGCAGTCTGGGGAGTCCGAGCGAGTTGGCACCGTTCCACCGAAATTTTACTTACAAAACAGGTGCAGGCTGGGTTTGGCCTGCGGGCTCTGCTCTGCCAAGTCAGGCTAGTAGACACTTGAGAGGCAGCTGAGACTAACGGGAAAAACAAAGGCGAAAGCACAGCTGGCTTTGAGGGGACCGCACATCTGCCTCTTTCCGGTTCTGGGTTGGACGCATCCACAAAGGGTCAAGAGCATTGGCTCATTATCGTTTTGTGAGAAGTCAGGAAAATGGTGTCTCCCAGGCCTCTGTGGGGAGAGCTGCTGGGGACGACTCCAAGTGCACGCAGGGCTAAAGCCATTTGCTCCATTGTTTGCTTGTTTTCGAGCATGGAGCCCACGTGAAAGAGGGGTGTGGTCTTGGATAGGCGCCATGCAGGTTGGTGCCGGTCCTGGCTGTGGCTTTCACAGCTGAGCATCTGAGGGAGCCGGTTAGGCTGGTCCAGCCAAAGTAAAGAGAAAGTTCAATACCACACAGCATTGGAGGGGCCTTAAAGCGAAGATTAGGCTTGTTGGTGGGGAGGAATGTGATCGTGACGCAGCTCTACCTGCACAAGGCCTCACAGTCCGTTCCTCAGCCAAGCTTTGTCCCCCAGCCGCTTGGAACCATACTGTACGGGGCAGGGAGTCAGATAGCGGACTTCTCATTCCCGTAGGAGTTCACAATCAGGCAAAATGGAATAGGAAGAGGTGTGGACAGCCTGTGAGCTGGGCGGCATGTCGATAGCCCTCCACGTCCCCCGAACAAGCCAGGCTTCTCTGCCAGTCTCCGACTCGGTGCTACCCACCAGCCTGGCTTTCCACATCAGCCCGACCAGCTCTCTGAGCTCACCCATCCACCCTTCACTGACAAGAGTGTTTGCATGAATACCACTTACCAGGAGGCACTGCTGTGTCTAAGGGACAAAACTACCGAGTTTATGACTTTTAAGACTAACAAGGAGGATTTCTGTGATATTCTCGTGTTTATGGTTCATTGACATATAACTTACTACATTCAGAAACAAGAAAAATACTGCACATGTATACTGCTCATTTTATTTAGTTCTGCTCTATTCTGGTTTTTAAAAAAACCAAGTTCTTGGCTGAAGAGATGGCTCAGTGGTTAAGAACACTGACTGCTCTTGCAGAGGACCCAGGTTCAAGTCCCAGCACCTAGCTGGTGGCTCACAACTATTTTAACTCCAGTCCCAGAGGAGGTGATGCCCTCCTCTGCCATCTGTGATTATTGCATTTACTACAAATAAAAATAAATCTTAAAAAAAAATGCAGGTTTAATGACTAGCTGCATTAGTACACACGCCATTAATCCCAGCACTTGGGAGGCAGAGGTGGGAGGGTCTCTGTTGTTCAAGGACTACATAGGACAGCCAGGACAGCCAGGACTGCACAGAGAGACCCCGTCTCAAAAAACAGAAGCAAGCAAGCAAACAAAATATACAGGTTTTTTTCTGTTACTGGTAGTAAAATAAATTTTGTAAACGTGATTCCTGTGTAAGGTTGTATCTGTTGAGGATAGTGTCGCATGCTTCGTAAGGAATGTCACTTGTGGCACAATGCTGAGAAGGGAGTTCTTGTTCCTATACAACTTTTGATGTTAGTGGTAGAATATTGTCTTAAGGTGTGTGACTTTTGTTTATGATGCGTTTGTTTAACTCTGTGACGCTGTGTTACTTTGCCTTTGTCTAAAACACCTGCGTTTCATTAAAGAGCCGAACAGCCAATAGCAAGGAGGGGAAAGGACAGGTGGGGCTGGCAGGCAGAGGGTATAAACAGGAGAAATGAGGCACGAGAAGATCAAGAGAATGCGAAGGAGGAGGGCATCAAAGGTCAGCCACCCAGCCACCCAGCCACCCAGCCACACAGCCACCCAGCCACCCAGCCACACAGCCACCCAGCCACCCAGCCACACAGCCACCCAGCCTCCCAGCCACACAGCCACACAGCCACACAGCCACCCAGCCTCCCAGCCACCCAGCCACACAGCCACCCAGCCACACAGCCACACAGACACACAGCCACAGAGCCACAGAGCCACCCAGCCTCCCAGCCACACAGCCACCCAGCCACACAGTCACACAGCCACACAGTCACACAGTCACACAGCCACACAGCCACCTAGCCACACAGTCACACAGCCACACAGTCATACAGTCACACAGTCACACAGCCACACAGTCACACAGCCACACAGCCACCTAGCCACACAGTCACACAGTCACACAGCCACACAGTCATACAGTCACACAGTCACACAGCCACACAGCCACCCAGCCACGCAGCCACACAGCCACACAGCCACACAGCCACCCAGCCACGCAGCCACGCAACCACCCAGCCACGCAGCCATGCAGCCACCCAGCCACACAGTCACACAGCCACCCAGCCACCCAGCCACACAGCCACCCAGCCACCCAGCCACCCAGCCACACAGCCACACAGCCACACAGCCACAGAGCCACAGAGCCACCCAGCCACCCAGCCACACAGTCACACAGCCACACAGTCACACAGTCACACAGCCACACAGCCACCTAGCCACACAGTCACACAGTCACACAGCCACACAGCCACACAGCCACACAGCCATCCAGCCACACAGCCACCCAGCCACGCAGCCACACAGCCACCCAGCCACACAGTCACACAGCCACACAGTCATACAGCCACACAGCCACAGAGCCACACAGCCACCCAGCCACACAGTCACACAGCCACCCAGCCACCCAGCCACACAGCCACCCAGCCACACAGCCACCCAGCCACACAGCCACACAGCCACACAGCCACAGAGCCACAGAGCCACCCAGCCACCCAGCCACACAGTCACACAGCCACACAGTCACACAGTCACACAGCCACACAGCCACCTAGCCACACAGTCACACAGTCACACAGCCACACAGCCACACAGCCACACAGCCATCCAGCCACACAGCCACCCAGCCAAGCAGCCACACAGCCACGCAACCACCCAGCCACCCAGCCACACAGTCACACAGCCACACAGTCATACAGCCACACAGCCACAGAGCCACACAGCCACCCAGCCACACAGCAATCCACAGAGTAAGAATAAGATTTACAGAAGTAAGAGAACAGGAAAAGCCCAGAGGGAAAGCATAGACAGGATAATATACGTTAAGGAAAGCTGGCAAGAAACAAGCCAAGCTAAGGCCAGACATTAATAACTAAAAATAAGTCTCTGTGTGTGATATGTATATATTTGGGGGCTGGGTGGTGGACCCTCCCCAAAGGCCAAGAACCAAAAGAGTGAAACATCACACCACATTAGCGTCCACTGGCCAGTTACTGAGATGGTGCTTGCAAAAATGGTTTTCTTAATTTTGTCATTCTCCTACACTTACTAGCCAGTAGTTTTCTTTACAAGTGAGCCCGCCTTGTTCTTCCTAGAGGGTCCATAAGCTCCTGGATCTGATTTTTATTTAGTGTGGTCTATTACTGTATTTTGAAAGTAAGATTGATGTTGAGGTAGAGTTACACGGTAAGTGTACAATTTCATTAACTTTAACGAGGGCATCGGATCCCCAGAACTAGAGTTACAGATGGTTGTGAGCTGCCATGTGGATGCTGGGAACTGAACCTGGGTCCCTTTGCCAGCACTCTTAACTGCTGAGTCATCTCTCCAGCCGTTTTATCCTCTTTAACAGCAGAAACAGTCAGGTTCTTCCTAAAAACCCTACTACAATGACATTACAGCAGACACCCTGCACACGCTCTTGCCCATATAAGTGGGCTTTTTAGCAGGCTTTCACTCTGGAAGGATTTTTTTTAATCAAACACTGCGCATATTTCCATTTTTTATTGGCTTTGCCACATCCCCTCCCTCCACCAAAGCTATATTTATTCATTTCAATACTGCTGGTTGGTTCAGCCTCATCAGATCTGGATTTTGCCAGTCCCTGTGCAAAGCAAATCCCAGTCTCTCCTTTCTGTGCCAGGTCCCCAGCTTTGATTTGCATAGAAGTCAAATCTCTCAACAGAGAAGTCTAAGGAGGATGGCATTCTGTGTCACGTTCCTCATCACAGCCAGCTTTAGGCAGAGGGAAGCTTATTACCTGGGAAATAAATAAGAGAGGGGAGGAAACCATGCACCCACGACTTCTGGTCCTTTTGGGCGTTCTTTACATTCTGCAAAGATGCCACTCTGCATCTGTATCCTTAAATGACCATCAGAACTTACTTTAGTATGAGCCATGATGACTGCACATCTGGGACAGCGGGCTTATTATTCTACCCGTGTGTCTCTAACAGGCCAATGGACATTCATGGCCCTTCTACTTTTGTAAGATGAAATGCCCACGCGGGTGACTGTCAATCTTATTTTCCTCCCAGGTTCCTGAATTAGCAAGCATTCTTTTTTCTTCCTAGGTGTTTGAAGCTGTGATCTCATGGATCAATTATGAGAAGGAGACCCGCCTTGACCACATGGCAAAGCTGATGGAACATGTCCGGCTCCCCCTCTTACCCAGGGATTACCTGGTTCAGGTCAGTGTTTGCTGGAGGAGAGCCGCCGAGGCAGCTCTGGCTTTGTGGTGTGCCTGCCGCAGGCCATGAGTCTCTGTGTGGATGGAGGCCATCGAGGCCCTGGGTTGGGTGTGGAGAGCTGTTTCGGGGACTAAGGACTGTGAGTGTCCGGGCAGGCAGTGAGCACAGAGCCTGTGGCATGCTTTGTGTGAGCTGGGATTCTTTCGGAAGGACAGAGAAAGAAGTGTCATTTCATAATGCCCCCGTGCTCCTCCTCTGCTGTGCTCTCTGAGGTCCAGGTCAGGCTGTGAGAACCCGGCTCTTCACAGATGCGTAGAGTTCTGCTTCCTCCCAGAGAAGAAGAAAAGTTAAGAATTCTGGGGTACACTTGTGTCTTCTCATTTAGTTCATATAGCACCCTTTGAGAGACCGTTGGGTTACACCCTTCCCCCCTTTCTCCTTTCTTGAAGCTTAGACACTAGGCTTGATCTGGGGGCTCTGGCCGGTATGAGGGGGTGATCTGGGGTCCCCAGCCAGCACGAGAGGGTCATGATTGAGCTCCACGCCCACTTGGGTCTGAAGCACACACTCTGTGAGCCTCTGTCTCGCTTACACACAGGATGGCTTATTTTGTACGGTAAATGGTGTTTGTCCTGCAAACTTTTCAAATGTGTGACATTAACAATGCTGAGGCAGGTGGCCAGCCCGCAGAGGTTCCTGAGGGTGACAGAGAAAGCTGAGGGGCCGTCAGTGACACCCTGCCCTGGTCACCCACAGCCACACTTGACTGCTAGACCCTCAGTTCTCTCATCTGGTCAAAGTAACCCCAGCCCCGACGAGAGTGTGGGGACAAAAAGATGATCCCTGTGCGGCCGTGACAGCGCCCAGTGAATGCTAGCTGATAATTTATGTCTGGGGCTATAGGTGCCCTTTGTCCCACTTGTAAAGCCCTGTTGTTCAGGCCTAAGGGGCCAGTGACACGCGCTCTCTCTGTGTCTTCTTGTGTGACACCTTTACAGGTACTTAGGAGTGTGCTGAAAGCCCCTAGAGTACTGCCACCTGGTGGCCGCATGTCACCCCAACTCACCTGAGTTACCAATGTTACTGTCACCCGACTCTGTCCCCTGGAGACTGGCTGGCTGGTGGAGTGGCCTCCAGTACATAACTCAATTTCACAGTGAGGGTGGACGCCCAAGGGACTGGGTTCCACAGAGAGCTAAGGAAGCATCCGAGGCTACGCATCAGAAACTTATCAAAGACGTGACCTCATTCCGGTTATTGAAGGAGGGTCAGGTCTGACATGGAAAGAGAGTCAATGCCTAAGAGAGGTTATGTGGACCCTCCTTTAAAAAGGACTTCTGTCAGGCCTCTTGAGGTCAACTCCTCAAGAAAGGATGCTTCGTTAACATTATTTGACCTTGAAACTTAAGAGTTTAACCTGGTGGCGGTGCATGGGGGGATGGGAAAGCCGTGATCTGCCCGGGACTCAACATGTGCGGCCTGCGGGCTTCGCAGTTGCAAACCTCAGCTGCTCCGAGGCCTTTTAAAACGGCATTCAAACAGACACCGTTTTGTGCTGTTCTGCGACAAAAACAGCATACACTTCATGACTTTGATCATCTTTTAAACTCTGATCATTCTTACTGTCTTTTGTTTCGTGTGTATGAATGAATGTCTTGCCTGTATGTTATGCGTGTCTGTGTACCATGTGTGGCCGGTGCTCATTCATGGAGGCCAGAGGAGGTCACTGGATTCCCTAGAGTTACAGACAGCTGTGAGCCACCGTGTGGGTGCTGGGGATGGAACCAGGTCCTCTGGAAGAGCAGCTAGTGCTTATCCCCTGAGCCACCTCTCCAGCCCCCGATCTAATTATTCTTAAGTGTACATCTCGGTGATATTAGTCCTCCCCCCCCCATCACCACGTGTATCTAAAGCCTGCTTATCACCCTGCACTGTAGTGGAACATGAATGCCAACTCCCCAGGGGGCTTCTCCCTCAAGCCACAGCAGCTCTCTGTGCTCTGCTGCCTGTGCATTGCTCCCTTCCAAGCCCAGTTCCAGCCCCTACTGGGACAGCGAAGGAAACCCAGATTTTGTCTGGTAAAGGAGGGCTCCGGAGGTGAAGGCCTTGTTTCTTCAATCCATCTTTCCTGCCAGCCCCAGAGCTGCCAGAAGACGATGGCCCTGGCCATACGTTTGTTCCTTAAGGATGATGGGGCCAGGAGAGGCTTGGCTGGGCCTTCTTTGTACACCACTGGCTGAGTAAATCCAGCCTCCCCACTTGAGTTGCTCAGGTTAGAAGCCTTGTAGTGTCCAGCGGTGTCTTTCTTGGAGCTAGCAGCTCAAAAATGAGCCATTGAGTCTGTACCTGTGATGCACCCATTTCTGTAGATGAGGAAACTGAGGATCAGGGATTCTGCGAGGCAGAACAGGGATTAGAAGTGGGACTCTGTGCACTAGCTTGTGACTCTTTGGGCCTTTCTTGGAGTCTGGGATGGTGTGATACAGAAAGGGAGGAGTGAAGGCTGGATGATAAGCCAGCCTGGGGAGAGGCTAGGGAAGTGTCGTCACACACTGTGCTGGAGGGTCACCTGTGGGCTGTTGTCCCCAGACAGTCGAGGAGGAAGCTTTGATAAAGAATAACAACACCTGTAAGGACTTCCTCATCGAAGCCATGAAGTACCACCTACTGCCCCTTGACCAGAGACTCTTGATCAGGAACCCCAGGACCAAGCCCCGGACTCCCGTCAGCCTGCCTAAGGTAAGCCCGGGGGCCGGCCTCTGCCGGCTGAGGCCACCACTGTCCAGGGGAAGAGGCCTTCTCCCCCTCCTCAGTCCTTTCCGGCTCTGCTGCATTTATGGCCCGAGAGACGGCGTCTGTTGGGTCCTCTTGAGTTTGTCAGCCCCTCTCCCTGCCGGGAGCTTGCTTTGCTTAGCTCTCCAAGGGGGCCATGGCAGCATCAGGGAGCTGCGAGCATAAAGCGGACATCCTCTTCCTCTTCTCACACATTGCGCTGTTCCAAGAGAAGCAGAGGGATGGATGCAATGCATTGTGGGAGCCAGGGCACTCCCAGCCTGGTGCCTTTTCTCACCTTGGGAAGGGACATGAAGGACAGCTAGACTGACAGATAGTGGACGGGGCAGGGAGCTGGGGAATGGGACCCCGTGAAGGAGGAGCTGCAGGAAGGAAGGTGCTTGGGGGCCCTGAGGTTCAGTGCTGGGGTGCTGAATGCTTGGTACTCTCTCTCTCTCTCTCTCTCTCTCTCTCTCTCTCTCTCTCTCTCTCTCTCTCTCTCCCTCCCTCCTTCTTTTTTTTCTCTCTCTCTCTCTCTCTCTCTCTCTCTCTCTCTCTCTCTGTCTGGTCTTCATGCCTCTCATCTGTGGGACGAGGGATGTGGCACCGGTAGTCCCTAGATTCTTCAGGCTTGGCAGTGATCTTTCCACTATCTTAACTTATTGACGAGGGTGGGGTGGTCTCAGCCAACTCAGCAGGGAAAGGGGGCAGAATGAGTCACATTAGCCACTGACTACACAGCAGGGCGTTACCAAGCAAGTGTTGAGACTCCTACTGTGCTATGGTCCTCCTCCTCCTCCTCTGAGACGTGGCCCCCTGTAACCCACGTCCCTCTGGGTCACACAGGGTATGGGAGATGCGGTGCGGTGTGCGCATGTGTCACAGACACTTCAACTAGCGGGAAGCAGCTTGGTCTTTATGCAGTTCCTGTCTTAGTTACGGTTACCATTGCTGTGACGAAACACGGTGACCCACTACAACGGGGGAAGGACGGGGTTCCTTTGGCTCACACTTCCACGTCACTGTTTGTCACTGAGGGAGTCAGGGCAGGAACCTGGAGGCAGGAGCTGACGCAGAGGCCATGGAGGGAGCTGCTCACCGGCTTGTTCTCCACGGTTTGCTCAGCCTGCTTTCTTATAGAACCCAGGGCCACCAGCTCAGGGATGGCGCCACTCATAATGGGCTGCCCGGCCTGTCCCCATCAATCACTAATTCAGAAAATGACCTACAGGCTTGCCTGCAGCCCAATCTTATGGAGGCATTTTGTCACATGAGGTCCCCTCCTCTCGGATGACTTCAGCTGTGTCAAGGTGGTGTAAACTAGCCAGCACTGGCGTGTTTTACGTAAAAGTCTCCACAACCCTAAACACCGGTCCTCATAGAACCTGAGTTCTACCAGGGAAACTGAGGTTGCAGAAGTTCAACGACTTGTCCAGGTGTCAGCACAGCCGTCGTGGTGGCCCCAGGTGGTTCTGGGCCAACCTCACCCAGGTCCGCTCTCTGAATCACACCTGGTCTTGTGCAAACCTGGGTGTGCTTGCTGGCAGCGCTTGCCACCCCATGTCCCCTCAGAAGGTGCAAGAACAGGGTTAGCGATTCCGTCTTCTGGCCGTCTGCCCTCAAGGTCTTCTTTTGAAACATTGATCTGAAACTTATTTTTTATTTTATTACATTTAATGTGTCTCTCTCTCCCTCTCCTGCACCTCTCTCTCTCCCTCTCTCTCCTCTCTCTCTCTCTCTCTCTCTCTCTCTCTCTCTCTCTCTCTCTCTCTCTCTCTGTGAGTGTGTGTGTGCGTGCATGTGTGTGTGGACAAGGGTGGGAGTTTGTTTTCTCCTTCCACAATCTGGGACCCTGGGATTGAACTCCAGGTGTTAAACTTGGTGGCAAGCACCTTTACCCACTGAGCCATCTTGCTGGCCCATCTTGTATTTTTAAAATGAAGCAATTTCTCTTTCTTTAATTATAGAAACATAAATTTATTGCAGATTAATAAGAAAACACACAACTTAGGAGTGAAGTATAAGTTACTGTGGCCACTGCTCGGCTGAGATTGCTTTCCAGAAACTTCTCTGTACATTTATTCATGAATAACTGAGAACGTGCATTTGTACGTATGTGGGATCTTCTGAATGGACTGAAATATGTCTCTCTGCCTCTACTCAACCAAATGCTACCACCTGCTTTTACTGTAACAAGTATGGGTGAAATAAGGGATGCACTGTGCTGGGTGTGGTCTGTGTTCTGTGTCCCCCGCAGCCCTCAGCTAGTAGTCTTTGAAATCATTTCTATTTCTGTACTGCAAGGATATCTGTGTCAAGTAGTTTTTATTAGAGGACATATTTTTGTTGTGTCTCTTTAATCTTGAGTGATATTGATCTTGGTTTCATGTCATCATTTGTATTTCTTTTGAGGGGAATTCTCTGTGTCCTTTGTTCCTGTCTCTAACAGATTGTTCATTTTCACTGGTGATCTTAAGGGCGTTTTCTAAATTAAATGCATTAGGCCTTTGCATGTGTTCACTTTCTTAGTTTTCTTTTTAAGCTGTTTATGATAATTTTCTCTCAGCCCACGCTTGTCTTTTTGTTTTCTCAGTAGTATCTTTGGAAGACTGGGATTTGTAAAAATTAGTTCTTTCAGTTGACGAGAAAATTGTATATGTTTATCATGTACAGCATGAATTAAAATATTTTAAAGTATGTATACATTATAGGATGGTAAAACTGAGCAAACCAACATGTATTATGATCACATAAACTTATTTTTTTTATGACAAGGACATTTAAATTTTACCCTTAAGGATTTTCAACAATGTAACATTTTATTAACTGTGGGTACCATGCTGCAGAACAGAGCTCTGGAATTAGCCTTTCTACATGTAACAGAAGCTTTGTACCCTTCAATTAGCGGCTCTCTAAGCCCTCCCTCCCCCTCTGCCTGTTGTAACACTGTAACTCTGTCTCTGAGCTTGCCTGTTTAGTGCTGTGCTCGCAGGTGAGAGCCGTCCTGTGCCCAGGTTATCCTAGTGTGAAGCCCTTTGGCTTTAAACACATTGCAAATGACAAGATTTCCTTCCCTTTTCAGGCTGAATACTACTCCACCACACTGTGTCCCACTTTCTGCTCATTCCATCGTAACAGACAGCTTAGCCACAGTGGACAAGGCTGTAGTCTACATCACAGTGACGCCGTCTTCTTGACAAATTGATTCATGTTCTTTGACTATATATGTGGCAGTGAGATGGATGGATCATATGTCAGAGCTATTTTTAACTTTCTGAGGGGCCTTCATACTATCTTCCAAAGTATGCTCGGAATAGCAGGTGCCCGGAGGTTTCACATTTTTTCCTTTGTGATTTATTTTGAGTTTAAGCTGAAAACAAACAACCCGTCCCCTAACTCCCACTTTTTTTCTGTTTGAAGCTTCACATTTAAACCCATGGCTCCTCTTCAGGGGATTAAAGAAATATGTTATATGAAGTAAGGGTCACGTTCCATTTGTATGAATATATGTTTGCGGCATGCCACGGGTCGGAAGGCCCCTCCCCCCGCAGTACTTGCCTCTTCAGCTGTAGGTAGTTGACTGCACAAGTCCTGGGCTGTTTCTGGGTTTATACTCTGCAGCTTGCATCATCTGTCTGTCCAATACAAGTCACGATGCCTTGCCCACGGGCTCTTAAGTCCTGAGGCACCACCGATGCCTCAGTTTTGTTCTTGGGTGTGGTTTCTGCTAATTTCAGAGCCCGCTCACATTCCCTGGGGTTGAAGCCCATCCTTAGGTCAATGGGGGAATTATCTGACAGTCCGCCACATGTCTGTCCCTGTTTATTTGGCTCAGTGACCGCTCTCAGTGATGTTTTCTGTTGTCCACCTATGGCCTTTGCCTGCTTGTCGTCAGATTTATTTAAGGACATTTTTGTTCTGATGCAGTTACAAATGTTCTTTCCTTCCGGCAGTGCTGGGACTGGACCCCAGGGCCTCACACGAGCAAGCACTCTACCACTGTTACAGAATTAATGCGGACCATTCATACAACCATGTTTCTGCCTAAAACTGACTTTTAGATGGGGAAGGGCATTTAATGGAGGAGGGTATTCGATGGCTGTGCTGGTGGTGTAAATGTTGGTCTGTAAAGAACAGGGGTGCTGGCTTCGGGAACACGTGTGCACCCCAGGTTGAGGCTTTGACAGCTATTTAGGGTTCCCCTCTGCAGCGTGCATTCTGCTCTAAGCTGTGTGTTCTGTGGCAGCAGGCATTATCCCCTGGTGTCCTTGGAACACAGCCCAGACCCTGGCACAGGGTGGCTGAGAGTCGGGGTTCTCGTGAATGACAGATATTTTAAAGGAAGTAAGGAAATAGGATTTAGCACCGGCTGTTTCCTTCACCTCTCTTGTTTCCCACTGTCTTCAGCACCCACGCATGCGTTTTCGTGTGGGTATAGGATGTGCCCCCTACTCTGTAGAACATTTGGTGCAGCCCACAAAACCTTTCATCACCGAGTGAACCTAGCCACCATCCCTGGGAGACTTGAAGACACTTAGATTAAGTAAACAAATCTCAACTCCAGCCTGCACTTGGGTGTCATGTAAGAATCAATTCACTCAGTGTCCTTCTGTAGTGTCCCAGCACGGGCACAGGTTACGGATATGCAAAGATTCATAACTGTCCGTCCTTCAAGAGACTCTCGGGTGAAGGGAGGGGGCTCAGATGTGTGGGATAGTTACATAACGTAAGTGCCACACTGGAGGAATGCCCAAGATGCTCTTGTAGCATAGAATAGAACGAGAAGCTTTCTGCTGGGCTGGTACCCAAGCTGAGCACTCAGAGTAAATGCACACTGTGGGGCTCATGCCTGGACAATGCCCCCACTCTCTGATGGCAACTTGGGGTGATGGGCTCTTTGTATCTTGCTTCTTCCCGTGTCATTGTCCTTGCTATACGAGGCATCACGGTGACACAGAATACTGCTGACATAGCAGTTGCTAGGCAGACGCCCAGTGTTTTAGGCTGAGCGTTGAACGCTCCTTATCTGCTTTTGTCCTTATAACGGGGCTGGACGCTAGTGGAGAACACTAAGTCAGCAGAGTGGAGTGGTTCTCCCAGGGCTTTCCTGTCCATGGCAGTGCGAGGGGCAGCAGCCCCTACGGTGGTAACAGCAGTGGACCTCGGTTACCGAGCAAAGGTGCCTAGCACTGGGCTAAGTGCTCTCTAGTTACTATAGAATTTTCACAACCCCGATTATTACTGTTTTGAAGATAGGGAATTTGGCTCTCAGGACCTGTCACCGACCCTGTGGATTACGCATCATCTGTTTGCTTATTCCTTGCTGGCTCAGCAGAACAAATATTAACCATTTGCAGTATCTGTGGGCAGGTGTCCCAGGGTGTTGGTTCTGGTCTCTCATAAAGTCAAGCCAGAGGCCGTGGTGACAGACATCCAAAGCCCAGTCTGGGGGAAGACTTCACTCCCACAGCTGCTGGCGGACTTTGGTTTCTTACCTCAGAGGCCCCAGTGCAAGGTGGCTTGCTTCTCCTGTGAGAGACTCTGCCACATAAAAGTGAGGGCACACTCCAGACAGAGGTGTTGGCCTTGCTGTAACATCATCATAGAACCCCCCCTCTTTCTATTTTCTTTGATAGACACAAATCACTAAGGAGCACACACACCAAAGTTGGGCAGTGAGGAGATCAGAAGATGTCTGCCAGTCTTTGAAGTTCAGCCAGGGTTGAGCTGAGATTTAAGCTGAGGGGGCGTGGCTCTGAACTGAGTTGTGGCATGGCCTCTAAACTCCACAGTCTTAGTCCTCTGAGGGAGGACTCCTGAATCCTGCCCTCCAGGAAGTCCCTCTGAGAAGGAAAGGATTTGCAAATAGCAAGGAAGCAGAGGGAGAGGAGGTCCTTGGAGAAACTCCAAGGACAGATTGGTTTGGTTTGTCAGAATTTTTGCTCGGATAGGCTTTCTGGAGAAATGGAGTGATAGAGATTTGCACTCTCCTCAGCACACCTCAGCATGACTGTGTCTGCTAGTGAAGTCATTTCCCGGAAAGGACTAGAACCCCTTGAGATAGCTGTGGAGGGTAACGACAGTGTGCCCTCGGCTGGGGACGGTTGGCCTTCCTGACACTTTCCAGCAGGAACAGCTAATAGCTTGGTCTTGGCTCCCATACCTTTGGCATCCAGCACGCTCCCTGAGGCTGGGTTGCTATGGACAACCAGAAGCTGTCTCTCAGTTTTAGAGCCTGCCTGCATTGCCCGGCTCCACAGATGGCAGCAGGAAAAAGAAATCAGGCTCTAGGAGGTGCAAAGGAGGCCGCTGGAAATGTATGGATGCTTTCCCGTGGTTCCAGCTCAGGGTGGGCCTCTCCCCACCCCTTTGGAAATGATGCAAAAAGCCATTTGGGATGGACAAGGGCAGCCGGATCCTGAATTGGACCACCTGGGTTCAGATAGAAATGTTAGAAGCAGAAGCTGCTGGCAGGTGGGTTAGGGTGACCTCACACCTGCCCACGTCCCTGGACTGGCACTGCCTCTCTTTCATGTTATCCCATTCCCCACCCAGCACCCTGGGATTCTGAGAAGAATCCTCGCCATGACCCCTGGGGTTCATAGACCCCACTTTCTCATCGAAGGCTCACACATATAATATACACACACACATTTCATATATATATACATATATATTTCATATGTATACACATATTTCATATATATATATTTCATATGTATATACATATTTCATATATATATATATTTTTTCAAGTCAAAGTTCTTTATGTAGCAAAAGTTCTTTATCTAGCTGTCCTGGAATTCACTTTGTAGACCAGGCCAGCCTCAAATGCACTGAGATCCACCTGCCTCAGCCTCCCAAGTGCTAGGATTAAAGGCGAGTGCCACCACGCCTGGCATTCTCTATATTTTCAATATTCTCTTTCAGCAAAGCCTTTAGGCATCAGTAACAATGCCAAGTGTTTGCCTGTGAACACCGCTTGCTGTTCCCTAAGCCTTGTAAAAGCGCATCGCATCACTGAAGCCTACAGACAGACACTGTGAGAAACACCCAGTTCTCAGAGAATGTAGGTGCTGAAAACAAGGCCTAGCAAGGTGGGAAGTCTTGCCTGTGGTCAACAGAGGATTACTAACAGACTCATAGTGAGCCAAGATGTGTCCGACCCCAGTGCCCACTGACTCCCCAATCTTTCACTCTCTCTTGGGCTTCAAGCTCATGCTGTCTGATTGTCAGACCCTATTGTTTCTGCATCTTGCCGTCAGCTCTTGCCAGGGGCTCCTGTTGCTTAGGAACCTGCATGGATCAGTCTTCTACTCTACTCGACACACTTCCTTCGGATGAATTTTTTGGTGTTAGCCCTGCGGCCCCACGCACCAGGGTAAGAGAGACTCGCTTCCTGCCCTGGCCCGAGGGACCGACTGGCTGGGCCTGCCCTCTGCCCAGCTCACCTGTCATGGAAGAGTTTGGACACACTCTACTCTTACCCCATGAAGAAAGTGCACGGCCCAGGTAGTTCCTCTGACCTGAGTGGACGCCGTCTTCATCCACGCGTGGGCCGGAGAGGTTGGCCCTGGTTAGCAGTGGCTCCAGTGACTGATTGCTATTGCTATTCTGGAAGCAGAGCTATCTATCGGCCTGCTTTAAGACTCGCTGTGCTGGCAGTTCCCACTCTAACAAAGCGGCTAAGGAGTCTCACTGAAATAGATGGCCATTTGAACTTCCATAGTGGTAGTGCTCTCCTTGGAGGTGTCTAATAATCCCTGCCGTGGTGGAGTTCAGCTTGCCCACACACAGTCAACCAGAAATTTCCAGTGAGGGGACAGAGAGATGATGGCTCAGAGGTTCAGAGCACTGACTGCTCTTCCAGAGGTCCTGAGTTCAATTCCCAGCGGGGCACCAGCACACTGCAGCGTTTAGGAGGATTTCGGGCCGCTCAGCTAGCACAATTGTCAGCCCAGGACCTGTTCCTCAGTTGCTTATGACCCCTGTGTCCCCATCCTTACCAGGCTCACGGCAGTGGACAGATTAGCTAAAAGCAGTGATTGCTGGGCACAGTGGATGGCTTGTGTCTGTAGTTTCGCAAGGCTGAGGCAGGAGGGTTGCTTGAGTCTGAGAGTTTGGGGCTAACATACATGGCAGAGAGACACTGAAGGCAGGTTCTAGGGAGCTTTGTGGACACACAGTCTTTAGAGCTGCCCTGGAGGAGGGAGTTGGGCACTGTCTGAGGTTTGCCAAGAAGCTGATTTCATTAACACTAACACCCCCAACCCCCAACCCCATGGGCCTGCCCATGGCTGCCATTTAAACAAGACGTGGCAGGAAGAAATGTACAATCTGACTTTTCTCTGAGACCCCAGACTGAGGGCTCTAAGCTCAGGCTTGCAGGAAAAGGACAGGAAGACTTAGTCTGGGAGCACTGCAGCGAGCCCTGCGGGAGCACCGCAGCGAGGCCAGGCCTGTGTGTTGTGGTTTGCTTTGGAAGGGATTAGAGGTTAGAAGTGACTCTGGAGCTTTGAAGATTTTGTGACCCACATTTGGGTCACAGACCCAGAACCATCCTAAAGAGCAGTGACCAGTGACATGGGCACTGGGGTCTGGCGTCATGCTTGATGTGGGGCCTGGTGTCAGGGCCCTACGGTTTGTGTGAGCACTGTTAGGCAGATAAGACAGGCTTGGGGCTGTGTCCAGCCCCCTGGCTTACGTTGGCTAGCTGAAAGAGGGTGTTGAAATGCCAGGACGGGATAATGTTATCATGAGGGGGGCAGTGTGAGTTTGCCAAGGTTTATCAAGATATGCAGGCTATGGTTACCTTCAGCATTTTATTCTTATTTACTAATAGCATGTACAATGCTCGGGGAGTGTGGCTGCCACAAGTCAGTGCAGTTCATTAACACAGAACACGGCGTCCCTTTGATCTGGCCACACCCTGCAGCAAGAAATACATGCAACTCGCTATTCTAAACATTTCGTAAGACAATACCCTGGCTGTGCATTTTCTGTGCTGTTCAACTTGATGTGTCCTGCTCACAACCCACTGAACTGAGTTTTGTGACTCCCTAACGCAGTGCAGCATGCATGGCCAGTGTTGACATGGACCGAAGTTTCTAGAACAGGAGAGAAGCCTGGCAGCCTTCCCCCCGGTGTCAGCTGGGCTTGGGTTCCCCTGTCTCTTCTGCCTCCCTTTGCTGAGGACCTCTGACCATTTACACCTGTTTTCTGAACCCATCCCTCATCGGTCAGTCACACTGACAAGCAAATGACAACACACTGTGCACGCCTGGCTGTGTTGCCTACGGCCTGGCGTGTAGGGAACAAAAAGCACGTTACCCTTTCTCAGAGCACTGTCAGTTAAATCGCTGGATTAACCACCACGAAGCTGCGTTTAAAAATTATTGTTTTTCCTTTACCACAGTAATAGACGCCCTCTGCAGTCTAGATACTCAGAAATACTTAGGGTTAATCATACCGTCCTAAAAACGTATCCAGAGTCCGTGCCTCCCGCCCCAAATGTTTGTCTCGATGTAAAAACGGTACTTACTCCCCGCTCTCGTGTGTACTGAGATTCGAGAAGGTGCTTTTGTTGCCTTGGCAACATCACCCTGAGTTGGGGGTGTTTGGAAAGTGTGCGCCTACTGTGTGCTGCTTTTGGCAGGCTTTTCTTGACTATGTGTTTCCCTCGGTGACCAGGGCAGCATCTTCCAGTGTGAAACTCTGCAGACTGGCAGGCAGCATGTGGAGGGGGCCACGGATTGGCCATCCACTCTGCGTGTTGGGCAGACGTAGTTAATGTGCATTTCTTTCTGGAGGTCATGATTGTGGTTGGTGGCCAGGCGCCTAAGGCGATCCGCAGTGTGGAGTGCTATGATTTTGAGGAGGGCCGCTGGGACCAGATAGCCGAGCTTCCCTCCAGGAGATGCAGAGCAGGTAAGCAGCCCCCTTCCCCCTGTCCCCCACCCCCACCCCCGGGTTCCTTTCCCTGCTGGTCTCTGCCCCATCGAGCTCCTCCTCCAGACCCACTTCCCTTTCCACCGCAAAGTTGGGGCTGCTTACTCCGAGGTCAGGTCTTGTGCACGTGTGAGTTTAAGCCAATTCGGGATTTACTCAAACCAGGTGAAGTTAGAGAAACACACAGGAGAAGAAATCAGAGTCCCTTAGCTCCGCGCAGAGAGCTAAAGCTGGAGGAGGGCGGGTCAGCCGCATGGCCCGCTTGCTTGCTTCCTTGATGGCACACATCCGCTTGGGCAGGCAGCCCCTTCCCCACTCCCAAGCTGTGTTTCCCTGTCTCAGGTGTGGTGTTCATGGCTGGCCACGTTTACGCCGTGGGCGGGTTTAACGGCTCCCTGCGGGTGCGGACCGTGGATGTGTACGATGGCGTGAAGGACCAGTGGACGTCCATCGCCAGCATGCAGGAGCGCCGGAGCACGCTAGGTGCCGCTGTGCTCAATGACCTCCTCTATGCGGTCGGGGGCTTCGACGGCAGTACCGGTAGGTCCGCCCGGGGTGGTGCGCAGGCGGTTGCTGGGCTGGCTTCTCCCGTACTGTCAGGAAGTACCAAAGTAACCCTTACACGTGGAAACGGTGTCTGGCGAATTGCAGTTGTGCAGGTTCAAGTCCACAGGCCGGTGTGGATGTGTGGTGAGGTCGCGCCATTAGCCAGGAAGCAACAGGAAGAGGAAAGACCTTGATCTTAACCCACTCAAGGGACACCACAAGTGCTAAGGACCCTTCCCCATAGTCCCACCACTTCCCCAGTACGGCTACCCAGCAACAAGCCTTCCGCGTAAATGGATCCAGACGCCTGAGCGCTGTCTGTCCTCATCAAGCCTTCCTTCTTGTGTACCGAGGCCATAGCTGCTCTGAGATGTCGTGGGTTTGAGGAGGCCTCGTGCTCAGAAGGGCCCCTGCTCACCTCTCCCACGCCTAGCACCTGTTTCCCCAGAGGATCAGACAGGGAAAGAGGGTGTGCCCTGCTGGGACAGTTTTAGGAATTTCGGTAGAGCGCCCTACGAGCTGCAGAAGGGCCTGCGCCTGGCTCACAGCAGCACTGTTCCCTGATTGGCCATTGTCCTTTGTATCGCCCCACAGAGCCCTGCAGGCTGTGCCACCTCTCCTGGGCACTCACTCCACATTTCACCTCAATTCAAAATTAGTCTGACGCCCTCTCCTGGCCTCCACGGACACTGCACATATGTGATACACAGGCACACATGTAGGCAGGACACCCTTACACACAAAAAATAATTAAAAAGTTTCAGTTAACTGTTAGTGGGTGGTGACTCTGGAGAGACGGTGTCACCTGTACCCATGTTGTCAGGTGGATGACTGAAGATGGTCACTCAAACTACAGTGACTGTCTCTGGGCCTGGGGCAGGGTGGGGCGGGGCCGGGCAGGGGCGGGGCGGGGGCGGGGCCAGCGGGGGGGGCGGGAAGCTGAGTTTATTGATTGATTTATTGACTGCCTCTCTGAAGGCTCTTGAGTGAGAGTGATCTAGGGATGGCGCTGATGAATCTTTCAGCAGGTCGTGCTTTTGCTGAGGAGAAAGCCTGGCTTACAGTGCCCGTGCAGGAGGTTTTGTTGTAATCCAGAGAGGAAGCACAGAGTCCAGAGGCCGCTGTTCCCAGCTCAGTGTGACTGCACACGGATGCTAGGGACAGATTCTTTAAGATTCCATGTCCCCATGGTGACACACGATGCTAGGGACAGATTCTTTAAGATTCCATGTTCCCCATGGTGACACACGATACTGGTGACAGATTCTTTAAGATTCCATGTTCCCCATGGTGACACACGATGCTAGGGACAGATTCTTTAAGATTCCATGTTCCCATGGTGACACACGATGCTAGGGACAGATTCTTTAAGATTCCATGTTCCCATGGTGACACACGATGCTAGGGACAGATTCTTTAAGATTCCATGTCCCCATGGTGACACACGATGCTAGGGTCAGATTCTTTAAGATTCCATGTCCCCATGGTGACACACGATGCTAGGGACAGATTCTTTAAGATTCCATGTTCCCATGGTGACACACGATGCTAGGGACAGATTCTTTAAGATTCCATGTCCCCATGGTGACACACGATGCTAGGGTCAGATTCTTTAAGATTCCATGTTCCCATGGTGACACACGATGCTAGGGACAGATTCTTTAAGATTCCATGTTCCCATGGTGACACACGATGCTGGTGACAGATTCTTTAAGATTCCATGTCCCCATGGTGACACACGATGCTAGGGACAGATTCTTTAAGATTCCATGTCCCCATGGTGACACACGATGCTAGGGACAGATTCTTTAAGATTCCATGTTCCCATGGTGACACATGATGCTGGTGACAGATTCTTTAAGATTCCATGTCCCCATGGTGACACACGATGCTGGTGACAGATTCTTTAAGATTCCATGTCCCCATGGTGACATTACAGCGGTCACGACTCCCGCTAGGACATTTGTCCCTGGTAGAAAGAAGCAGGAGGGGCCGCCCCGTATCAGACAGAGGAAGGCCATTCCAGAAGTTCCCATCAGGTTTCTGCTGAGGGCCCAGTGACGCCTATCCGCAGGGAATCCTAGGAGGCACCCTTAGCCCTCCAGCTTGCAGAAAAGAGGTCGGGGTGGTGTTCAGCGAGGTGCCCTCGGGTGTTTACTTGGGATCGAGTGTTCCAGTCTGTAAGTCTAATGGTTTATATTTGTAGTGAAATTCAGATGTAACCCTTGTCATCTCACCGGCTTCCTTGTATGGCATGTCCTGGTGGCCGTGGTCACCTTATACAGTCCAAGGCGTTACCATGCCACATGCCAGGCAGAGGTGTACCGAGCCGGACATGGAGTCTGTAGTCCTGGCTTGGCCTCTTCCTGGCCTCACTGGCCCTCACACAGCAGCGTGAGGGCCTGGCTGTAGGACACTCCATTCTCTTTTCCCTAGGCCTGGCGTCAGTAGAAGCCTACAGCTACAAGACCAATGAGTGGTTCTTCGTGGCTCCAATGAACACTCGGCGGAGCAGCGTGGGCGTGGGTGTTGTGGAGGGTAAGGAGGCAGCAGAGGGCGTGGCCGGTCCTGCCCTAGCCTGAAGGTCTTGTCTAGCACTGTCTGGTGTCCCATCTGTTAGGCTCCATTCTTCAGGGCACTGTCTGAGTTCAGTGTCGCTGTCTCTACTTAACAGACAAGGAGGGCCGAGTCTCAGAGGGCAAGCTCCTGAGCCAAGGCTAAGAGGAGCTTCCGCAGGTTAGGAGAGAAAGCAGAGACGCGGGGGAGAGTGGCTTGTCCCTGGGCCACCTGTCAATTTCTCTGCTAACAGTGGGGGCTGGGAAGGAAGTAGGGAGCCAGAGTCAACATAGACTCTCTGGTAGGCTGCAGCAAGGGTCAGAGGTAAATATGCCTGCCAAGTCTCTGCTCTGTTGTATGCTAACAGGGCAGTGGGAAAGACAGCCTCTATTTTTCAGGTCTAATCAATCTCAGGTCCCAGGAGAGGTTTGGTGTAGGGTGTGGCTGAGCAAGAGGGAGTTGTGAGGTCACAGTCCTAGCCTGACAGTACTCAGACGTTTGTAAAACATCTTTCTCCTACTTATTCTCCCAAGCCCTCTGGAGGAACATAGGTAGGACTCAGAGGGTCGTCTTTCTACTGGGGAAACTGTCCTGAGGAGGGGAGTGCTTGTGTTATGATAGGAAGTAGCAGAGCAGGCCTCCACCCAAGTCTTCTGAGCCCTAATCTAGATTAGGAAACCATTCTCAAAAGCCGACAGGTAGGTGGGTGCCGGTTTGTGAGCTCAGTACCAGTGCGGAGAGTCTGAGTTGAACTAAATGTTAGAGATGATGGGCCAGTTGAGATTTATTAGTTTGCAATGATGCCTACTCATCCAGATGTATGCATGGATGCTTTGTGTGTACCAGTGAGAGCATACACATGTACACTAAAACACACACATGCACGTGAACACACGTACACAGGTACACATGTACACACGTGCGCGCGCGTGCACACACACACACACACAAGCCTAGCATGCAGTGAGACGGTGTCTTAGTTTGTTTTCTGTTGCTATGCTGAAACACTTGGGGAAGAAAGGGTGTATTTGGCTTATAGGTCACAGTTCATCGTCAAGGAAAGCCAAGGCAGGAACTCAAGGCAGGAACTGAGGCTGAGACCCCTCAGGGCGCTGCTCACTGGCTTGCTCTCCGTGGCTCACTCAGCCTGCCTTCTTGTACACAACCCAGGACCACCTTCCTGGGGATGGCACCACCCACAGTGGGCTGGGCCCTCTAGCCTCAATTTACAATCAAGAAAACGATCCACAGGCATGCCTACACCAATCCTTCGGCCGAGGGTCCCTCTTCCTGGTTGACACAAACTGACGGGCTTCTCTTATCTCAGCACTTGTCAGCCTGAACCACTGTTACTGGCTTGAAAGTCTCACTTAAAGGCTTAGTATCCCAGTGCCTTTGAACATGTCTCAGCGAGGCCGGGGTCCCCTCCCTCTACCAGGACAAACTGTTTCTCAAGGTCTCACCCTCTTGGTGGGACAGAAACTGGTTCCTCAGCCACAGCCAAGAGCTTTGCCCAGCAGCCTTCTCTTCTTTACCCCTTGTTCCTCAGCCAGGGACATCAAACAATACGCCAGGGGTTAAAAATAGCAGATCCTCAGGAATGCACTCCAGGAGAGCCCTTGAGTGTGTGTTTGCTTTAGCTGACAGGACACGAGGTTGGCTGGGTTAGAGGAGGTGCCTTGACGGTAGAGACAAGGACTTTTGCTGGTGTGCCTGCTTGTAGAGGTGCAGTCAAAGAGCTTGCCCTGCAGGTGAGGAGAGCCAGAGTTTGTGTCTCACACTCGGCCTGCTCGGGCTGCGGCTGCCTCAGGGCAGCAGAAAGTGTCTCTAAGAGTGAGGAGGAGGAGAGGAGACTGTGCTCCACCGTGCTGTGCAGTCAGCCCTCTGCCCTGGCTCATCATCTCACTACCAAGTTTATGCAGTCTGAATGACCCATAAGAATTGCAGGATAATTTGCTACTTGCTCCCTGCACCGGGAAGAATCACCTACAAGGACAAGGCACAGTGTGGGTTGGCGTGTAGACAGATGCGCTCAACAGAATGGAGGGTTTGACTGCCAGAGGTAGTGCAGTGTCAGCGGCCATTTGAGCCAGTGCGCTATGCCAGCAGTGTCACCGGCCTGTGGCCACCCAGCCAGTGCGCTACGCCGGCACAGTGTCAGCGGCCTGGATTCTGGAGAGGTTTCCGAGTGGATTTCTTTGCCAGCTCTAACGTTGTGAGGGAGGAGCTGTGGATGAAGTCTTTTTTGGGAAATGTCAGTTGAAAAGATTCAGAGAGAAAAACAGAGTTCAGCAATAGTAAGATGCTGGGTGGGTAGCCCCGATGGTACAGCATTGTTTGGGCCTGAGAAGCTAACAATGTAATCATGATGTCTGCATTTTAGTTGTCCCTTTCATATTAGGGACTCATACATTGGCCCCCAGATCCTTGAGGAAGTAACCCTGCTAAATAGATTTGCCCATGTCTGTGTTTATTTGGCCTGAAGCTAGTGTCATTTTAGCCTGCTGCTGGTGTCATGCTGTCCTGTAGATCTCATGTCCATAGGCGAAGTGGTGCGTCTTTCCCTGTCCCCGCAGAAGGGACTGTCCTATCGTATTATCTAAGGCTATAAATATTGAGCCCCAAACGTTTGAATCTTTGCTCTCATGTAGGTCAGATTTACCCCTTCCCGTTTGCACCTCATTCCCAGCCTCTAGCCCCAGTTGGGAATGATTCTCCCACAGGAGCTTAATGACATATTTATTTAAAGACAGTTGGTAAGGGCTGGAGTGATGGCTCAGTAGTTAAGAGCACTGGCTGATGTTCCAGAGGACCCAGGTTCAATTCTCAGCACCCACATGACAGCTTACACCTGCCTGTAACTCCCGTTCCGGGGGACCCGGCACCACTCACGCAGACAAACATGCAGGCAAAACTCCAATACACACAAAAATACAAATAGTTGGTAATGCTTCAGGGTTCTGATATGGCTCAGAGGACAAAGGCGGTCTGCAGAGAAATTCCCGCTGCCTCTCCCGGCATGAACACAGAACCGTGCCTTCGGCTGCTCTACCAGCCAGGGTTTGGGAGGAATATTCCTCCATGTCCTTCTGACTCATCGCTGCTCACCTAGAGCCAGAACGCTGGGTGTGTGATTATGGCTGAGAGCCTTGCAGCTTCCTCTTGCTTTAATGTACCTCCCTGAGCCTCAGCGATGCCAGGCGAGTGCTGTGTGCCGGGTCCCTGGTTCCCTTTCAGAAACAACTTCAGCATCGCTTGAGGGTAGACCATGCCTTCAGGGCAGATGGAAAGCGGAAGGGAGATCTGCCCTGTGTGTGGAGAATAAGCTGGGCCACGCAGAACCCTGCCTGAATGAGGCAAAGGTGCCTCAGCGGCTTAACTCGGGGCGTCGGCCGAGCAGCTGCCCCACGTGAATGTCACCCTCAGTGTCTTTGTCTGTTCCAGGGAAGCTGTATGCTGTTGGGGGCTATGACGGGGCTTCGAGGCAGTGCCTGAGCACCGTGGAGCAGTACAACCCAGCCACCAACGAGTGGACATATGTGGCAGACATGAGCACTCGACGCAGTGGTGCTGGTATGTGAGAGCCTGGGGTACAGAAGGACACGGGTGCACGCTGTATCCTCTTCCCTCGTGGCTGAGGCCAGAGACAAGCAGCGGAACTGTATATTCTATCCCCTCGCCCCCCCTTTCGTTGTAAGTAATGCCGCCACCACCTCTACGGCTATGCTTACACGAGGATGGGCCTTTCCCAGGGACTCTGTGCTCAGCACAGAAGGGTTGTTGTCCTCTATGTCTTTCTATTACTTTTATATTACTACTGTTTTTGTTTGCTTTAGACAACTGCTGTGTGGCCCAGCCAGGCCTCAAACTCACCAGCAGCCCAGGCCACACGCACTGGGGCCTTCCTGCTGTTAGTATGTGGGTCTATGGTCCCTGTGAGGGAGGATGGCGCTGCCGCCCAGTTTGCCCGCCTGAAGCTGGTGTCTTCGAGTTAAAATCCAGCACCGCAGTGTTTATCGGCTGGCGATAAGTCTAGGGTCCCTTATCCATACTTTACCTTTGCTCCTCTGGAACATGAGGAGAAATGACCTCCAAAATGGTTTTCTGTTTCTGCTGTGTGTGGGAGTCCAGGCACTCAGGAGCTGCCACAACAGCCCCTCCTCTCTCCTTTGTCTAGTCCACCATCTCAGGGGTCCATGGTCTAGGGGAGCAAGCAAAAGCTTTGGCCACCATTCCTGGGCTCCTGGTGACGGCTCTGGTTCTCAGTTTGGGGCTGGGGGAAGGCCGAGTGATTCCTGAGGCGAGGAACCACAGACTCCACAGAGTTACAAGTGTTCTTTTTTCTCCTCTCCCTCCATCTACTTTTGGAGGCTGGGTTATGACATCACATATCCACATCCTTAGCGTTTTGTAAAAATTAGGCTGTTTTAATTTTTTTTTTAATGGAAAAGTTTTGTGTACCCACTGATGGATCACAAAGTAGAAAGCCGGCTTTTCAGAAGCGGGTGTTTGGAGTTCTGTTGCGGAGCTGTCTCTGCTAACCCTGACAACTTGGCCCCACATGGATCCCTTGAAGTCAAGAAACCCGAGCTTTAGAGCTGAGTGTGTAGTCGGCCTCATCATGTCAACTTGGGAAGCCCCCTCCCCCGCCTTTGGTATTTAATACCTCAGCTGTGCAATGAATGCGTGAGCTGTCCACGTTCTCAAAGGGCCAGTTTCATTCATAAATATCCCCCCTTCCTCATCACTTAGTAATTATACCTTCTCGCACCTTCTTTGTACCTCTTAAAAATTCATGTGGTGACAGCGAGTGCTAAAGGCCTGTGTGTTAGGATCAGCCAGACACAGTGCCCTGAGACAGCCCACGGCGATGCCAGGGATGCCCAGTGCACCACGGCAACCCACGGTGACACCTTTCCCCCACCAGTTGCTCAGAAGGTGGTTGGGGTGGCTGTCACCCGGCCCATCCTTGGCTGGAGGCCCTAGATGATGTCTTTAACTGCTGCTTATGTTTCTGAGAGGCCTAAAGACCTTGGCTTGGGAATGAGGTTTTTGTTCCGATTGCTCTGGAGCCTTGCATTCCTTTCTCCAAAGCTTCACCCTGCTTAGTTGTTGTCTCTAGAGCCAGGAGCCTGTGTGCTTGTCATGTGGATGCTTGTGAGAGGCACGGACCTAGAGACCAAAGGCTCTGTGTTCCGGCTGCCCGAGCCCAGTGTGGCTCTTACACGGATGCCATGAGCAGGCTGCCAAGGGGTGAGGGCTGTGGAAGGGTTGCCAGGGTGTGCTTGGCCAGCGCGAGCAGAGGGATGGATGGACATGGTGGCGGAATAGAGGTCATCTCAGGACCCTGGAGTTGTCAGCTCTTGCTGACCCTGGAGGAAGGGAACATAAAGCAGCACGGAGCCTACGGATGTTGTGAGTCCTGCATCCTGACGCCAGCCGTTGCTGACTCAGCAGCACCACCTGCTGCTAGTTTAGGGGAACTGCTAGGAACCACCGGCTAACTTGCAGGAATAACCACTGGCTGAATTTTTCTTGTTGTCACTTAACTCTGCTCTGAGGCTCTTTACTCAACGGATGCAAGGCTGAACAATACGATGTTGAAGGAAAGCAAGGCGGCGTGGAAAGGCAAAGGGGAATCGGCCTACACTGTGTCCCAAATCTTATTTCCCATGCAATAGACGGGTGTCATTTTCCTGTCAAGCATTGGCCACTTTCCACATTTTAGCGGATCCTTTTGCCCCTTTGGCACCCCTGTGTATATATATACACACTTACATATTTACATTTTAAAAGCAGAAATGGGGTCGTGTTGGCTTTGGATCTCCGTGTTTCCAGGCCACCCGTCTTACCAGGGAGGGTATCATCGTGTTTGTTTTATAGATTAGGAGACTGAGGTCCAGGGCGACAGAACTTGCTCCCCGAGTCACCCTGCTGGTGATGGCTGTCGAGGGCTGGTCACCAGGCCTCTTGGCTTCCCGTTCTTCCAGCAGGGCCTGAGGCTGGGACACGGCTTTGCCTTTCAGGGGTTGGGGTGCTCAGCGGACAGCTGTATGCCACGGGGGGACACGACGGACCCTTGGTGAGGAAGAGTGTTGAGGTTTACGACCCTGGGACAAACACCTGGAAGCAGGTGGCAGACATGAACATGTGTCGGCGGAATGCAGGTACCGTGGCCACGCCCCCCAGGTACAGTGACCACGCCCCCTCTCAGCCAGGTACCGTGACCACGCCCCCAGGTACCGTGACCACGCCCCCAGGTACCGTGACCACGCCCCTCCCAGCCAGGTACCGTGGCCACGTCCCTCTCAGGTACCGTGACCACGCCCCCTCTCAGGAACCGTGACCACACCCCTCCCAGGTACCGTGACCACGCCCCCTCTCAGGAACCGTGGCCACGCCCCTCCCAGGTACCGTGACCACGCCCCTCTCAGGAACCGTGACCACGCCCCTCCCAGGTACCGTGGCCACGCCCCTCCCAGGTACCGTGACCACGCCCCTCCCAGGTACCGTGGCCACGCCCCTCTCAGGAACCGTGGCCACGCCCCTCTCAGGTACCGTGGCCACGCCCCTCCCAGGTACCGTGGCCACGCCCCTCCCAGGTACCGTGGCCACGCCCCTCCCAGGTACCGTGGCCACGCCCCTCCCAGGTACCGTGGCCACGCCCCTCCCAGGTACCGTGGCCACGCCCCTCTCAGGTACTGGGCCCATTCTCCCCCTCTCAGGCCAAGGTGCTTCTCCCTGGAGGTGACTGCCCTGAGTACAGGAAGGGGCAGGGCTGTCAGCGTATGGAGCTGAGCCTGTGTTCTGAGGCTCAGCGTTAGGGGAAGGGAGAAAGAACCTGGACCCCAAAAGCTGGGCCACAGACACCCCACCCCGGCCTCCGAGTCCCTTCTCACGGTGGAGGTTGGTGCCTAGGTTCACCAGTGCCCTGCTGGTGCTAGGCTGGGCGCAAGGCGAGGGGTGCCGGATTGTTTTCTCTGCCGGTGTCAGGCTGAAAGGTCCTCCCGTCCCAGCAGGAGAGCCGGACCTGTCCTCCAGTGCGTGTCTGCCTCAGTTCTCTTCCCGAGTGCCCTGTCCCCTCGTCCCTTTGCTCTTCCAATGCTTCCCATAGGAACAGCCTGCCCCACAGTGCTCAGTGGTCAGGGTCACGTGTCCTGGGGCCTGACCCCCCCCAGCCTTCCATGGCTTGGCTTTGGGTTGGGCCCTGCACAGCTGAGCTTGCTGTGGGCTGCTTAGCTCTGGGAGGGGGAGGTTGGCTTCACCCACCTTCCCAGGCTGCCCCGAGGGAGGCACAGGTGCTGCCAGGGAGCCCGGCCTCCTTTACTCTCGCTTTACCTGCTGGCTAAGCTCACGGTGGCTGACTTGTCAGAAGCGGGAGCATCACCAGCTGGCTCGCTGCCTGAGCCTGTGGCGAAGCTCGCTGGCATTTGCCCTTTAGCCACACGAACAAGGAATTACAGGACCCGTAAGGCGGACTTACGAAATAAGCTATAAACATGGACATGTGTAAACATTCTCCTGTACACATTCCTCTAATAACACGTGTGTCTTCCCATAGCGCTGTGAAACGTGGGTCTTCCCGCAGCGCTGTGACACGTGTGTCTTCCCATAGCACTGTGACACGTGTGTCTTCCCATAGCGCTGTGACACGTGGGTCTTCCTGCTGCGGGAAGACGCTGCTGTGACACGTGGGTCTTCCCGCAGCGCTGTAACACGTGGGTCTTCCTGCAGCCCTGTAACATGTGGGTCTTCCCGCAGCCCTGTGACACGTGGGTCTTCCCGCAGCCCTGTAACACGTGGGTCTTCCCGCAGCCCTGCGACACGTGGGTCTTCCCGCAGCCCTGTCACACGTGGGTCTTCCCGCAGCCCTGTCACACGTGGGTCTTCCCACAGCGCTGTGACACGTGGGTCTTCCCGCAGTGCTGTGACACGTGGGTCTTCCCGCAGCCCTGTAACACGCAGCCCTGTAACACATGTGTCTTCCCATAGCGCTGTGACACGTGGGTCTTCCCGCAGCCCTGTCACACATGGGTCTTCCCGCAGCCCTGTGACACGTGGGTCTTCCCGCAGCCCTGTCACACGTGGGTCTTCCCGCAGCCCTGTGACACGTGGGTCTTCCCGCAGCCCTGTGACACGTGGGTCTTCCCGCAGCCCTGTGACACGTGGGTCTTCCCGCAGCCCTGTGACACGTGGGTCTTCCCGCAGCCCTGTGACACGTGGGTCTTCCCGCAGCGCTGTGACACGTGGGTCTTCCCGCAGCGCTGTGACACGTGGGTCTTCCCGCAGCACTGTTTTAAAGCTTGGTCCTCATTCTTCACCGGTGTCTAGTCACAACACTAAATGTATCTTCATGCTCTCACTTAACATGGCTCAATCATAATTTTCACATTTCATTACTGGATATTTCATTTACCCCATCTTTCCTATGCCACCAGTAATGCTGTAGTTATTGTAAATGATCCTTATAGTTAAGTCAATGCACACATTTAAAATGATTTCTCTAGAAGAAAAGGCCAAAAGTAGACTCTTGAGATGGGGGGATGACCTGTACATTTTGTGCACATGTACATGTATGTACATCATATATATGTATATATATACGTATATATACATATCAAACACTATCCACTAGAGTATGAGTTTTAAGGTCTTGAATAAAAATTGCGCTTCCCTGCCCTTCTGCCCAGCCTCATGAGATCTTGCCATCAAGCAAACGTACTGAGATAAGAATGTGAAAGGAACCCCAACCTGAGTTGAGTTCAGCTGTGTGTGTATTCAGATGCCCATCTTAAGAGCGGGTTACAGGCACAGCCGTTAGCAGCTTATGGGATGGACAGAACACATGGCTCAGTCAGGAAAAATGAGGCACAGGGAAATGGGAACCAGCAGAACCTTGTCTCTTCCCGAGCTCAGGCTGACGGGGAGGGCTGTGACATCTCTCTATGATGTTCCCGCAGGGAGAACCGTAATGTTCCGTCTGTAATGTGTTGGTGAGGGAGCTCTCAGCAGGGACTTCTGTAGGACCGTATAGTAATAAAAGCTCCTGGTGAGGGGAGTGGCCGTGCTAGAGAGGAGACCCTCAGAGCCCAGCATGCGCCTCCATTGAGAGGACTCGGACCCCCGAGGAAAAGGAGCCTGTGGGTGTGGGGCCAGCTGCCCAGGGGCCGGGTCTTTGATACCCACTGACCCGTGACTTCTGTTTGCTCTCCAGGGGTCTGTGCAGTGAACGGGCTCCTGTATGTGGTCGGAGGGGACGACGGATCTTGCAATCTGTCTTCAGTGGAGTACTACAACCCAGTCACCGACAAGTGGACACTCTTGCCAACCAGCATGCGCACAGGGAGGAGCTACGCAGGTGAGTGTGTTCCAGCCCCGGCACCACCGCTAAGGGCAGGCTCAGCGTGAGGGGACGGGCTTGCTTGACTGGGGACTGAATACCTCCAGTAGGGTTACAGGCAAGCGTGTCCTCACCGTGTGCCCACGATGGACATAATTAGCACTACCCCCCCCCCCGAACCTGAACGTAGCTGCACCTAATACTTAATGTAGTGTTGTGGAGAGCCACTTCCCACTGGCCTGAGCTGTGACTGCCTTGGCCATCCCTGGCTCCCCTGTGCCAGGCATGTGGGTGGGAGAGCATACTTGTTACTCTTTAGACGTTAGCTTGGGAAGATAAGACCTGTACAGACAGGAAGCATCGCGTACTCCTATAAGATTAATGTGGGTTGTGAGTGGGGTGCGTCAAGACAGAATGGCTGTAAGGACGTGGTCTCGGGAGGTGGGCTCTGTTGGGTTCTGGGGTAACACCCTCACACACACGCTGGCTTTTATTGTGTGCTTTTTATGTTAGGTATTTTCTTGTCGTTATGCCAAGTTCCCGAGGGGAGCTACCTAAGTGTGTGTGGGGGGCGGTAGGGGAAGGAGGGGCTTGTTTTGTCTCATGGTTTCAGGAACCATGTCTGCTGTCTCTTGGCTGCTTTGCTTCTGGGTGGTTGTGTTGTGAGGCTCATCATGTGGAGATGGTTAGGGCGGCATGTGGGATAATGGGCCTTTCAGCCTCCTGCACCCAGACAGCAGAGACTGGAGGGGGTCAGGGTTGGGAGCCCTTCAGTGGCAATTCCTCCTGAGACTCACTCCCTCCACCTCCCAGGTGAGGGTGTCAGAGCCCACGAGAACCCAAATAAAATGATATCAGATATTTATTGGGAAACACTCACGGGTAACGAGGAAGCCGCCCCAGTCTTCTGCTCTGCCCTGTGGCCTGTGGAAGCTGTGATGGGATCTCTGTCCACCACATGAGAGAACCAGAGAGGCCTCTCCTCTTTCCTTATAAGAGATCATGTCCACACACAGAAGCCACACCCTAGGGCAGGCACCCCAAAACTAGTGATGGGATAAATTACCATAACACTTTCCCCTTTTGTCTAAATAAGAAGGTTCTAAACCTGATATGTATCGTAAGGACATATCAAGTATTGTCCAAGAAAAAGAAAGGGTAGGAACATACACTAAAATAGAACTACAATAAACAAGAACAACATAAAGCAAGAAACACAAGCATGTACTAAATGTCCAGGTAATTGGCAAATAACACAGATTCTTCCAAAGCTGTGCTATCCTGAGGAGCCCAAGTCTTAAAGTGTCATGTGGGTTTGAACCCCATGTTGGGCGCCAGATGCAGTCTGAATACAGTCCCACTTGACTGGTCTCTCTCTGCCTACCATGTCCCTGCAGCCGCTTATAAGATAACCACTCAGAGCCTTAATATATACTTAGTAATGGTGTGGTCAATGGCTTAGGCCTATTACTGGCTAGCGCCTCTCTCTCTCTCTCTCTCTCTCTCTCTCTCTCTCTCTCTCTCTCTCTCTCTCTCTCATAAATTAACCCATTTCTAGTAATCTGTGCATCACCATTACCAGTGATGCCTCCGGCGTCTTGCGTCTGCCTTCTATCTCTGTTCAGATTTCCTGCCTGGCTTTATTCTGCTTAGCCGTTGGCTGAAACAGTTTTATTCATCAGCCAATAGAAGCAACACATATTCGGAGCCTGCAGAAGGACATCCCATAACTTCTGTCTAAGCCATGCCCCTTCTACCGCCCCAGCACAGCTCAGGCTGAGTAAAGGAGCGGGTAGTGTGGGGGGTGATGGGTGACAGGGATAGAGGCTGTTTCTTGTAGCGGGTGGTGCCAGGTTCAGGGTAGTGCAGGGCCAGGAGTGGATGCTGGCCAGAGATCCTGTGAAGGGGAGACAGCCCGGCTTCTTATGTGTGGCCTAGACATTGGGTATATGTGGACACGAGCACACGCGATGGATGTGCCACCCACCATCCCACGTATTTAAAAACGGTCCTGTCTGTCGCTGCGCCTCGGCCCATTGCTTCTCCTCTCACTACCACTTCCTGTGTGAAAGGTCAGTTATTCCCTCCTGTTCAGGTTTCAGGACGGGATGATTGTGTTATGCGGGTGCCAAGGGCTCCATGTCACCTTCTTTCCCGGTGGCAAAGCGTCTCTTTTGCTTTCCGGTCCTTTAAGACTTTCTCACACTGCTGCAGGCTCCTTCACTAAAGACACAGGGAGTGTTGTGGCGCCAGAACAACCCCGCTCTCCTGAAAATCAGCACCTTTCTTCTCGCTGAGGCTGCGGAGGGAAGAACATGGCATTCTGTAGGGTGAGGAAGTGGGTGTGTCCCTCTGGCTCCACCTCTGCGTTAGTGAGAAGTGGGAGGGTTGAGTAGGACCCACCAGGACTTCACATAATGTGCTGAATACTCCAAAACCTCTCCTCACTGTCTGCCCTCTCAGAACTGGTGGGAAGGACACAATTGGGCCATTTTGTATTCAAACCAGCTGACCAAGTGAGTGTCTCATCTCAGAATCCAGGGAGTAGATCTGATGTGCAAAGATTTAAGGCCGACATGACTTAGCGGAGCATTGCTTATAATAGCATTAGAGAAATGATTAAATATTCTATGGAATGTTTATTCAGTGGGTGTGTTTTTTCTATCTGTTTAAAAATTGAAAATACATTTTTTCATACAATAGCTTCTCATTATGATTTCCCCTCCCCCAACACCTCCCAGCTCCTCCCCAGCCTCCTCTATTTTTCATGTCTGGAGAAAATGCTCGACACACTGGGTAGAGGAGGACTCGAGCCGTGTATGCCAAGTGTGCCGAGCGCTCTGGTCCTATATCGAAGGAGAGGGGGTTTGAAGAGCTGTTACTTCTCCGAGTGAGCGGTCTCATATCTGCCTAGCCCTGCGTCTCTGGGCTACTCATTCAGTCTGACAGACAGAACCTCCATTATCTCAGTTGAAAACTTGGGATAAAATTAGATTGGGCCTCTGAGAGTTTTTAAGGGAGCAGAATGTGACTCTGTGCATATAGTTAGTAGCATGGTGCCTGCCTGGTGTGAGTCACCTCCAGATAAGCCACTCCGATTATTGTTAGAAGCCTCTTCCTGTGTTTCCTTATGCATTTTCCATAATGGGAGCACGGTGCTCTGCTAAGAAAAGAGCTTAGATAAAAACAGTACGCGAGCACTTTAAGAGCCTACTTTTCCTCAAGTGTTTGTGTGGCACAGGTGAGGCCGCCAAGGCCAGGTGGTACTTCTTGGTCTGGAGTCTCGCTCCCCTGTCTGTGCCTTTAGGCAGGGACAAGCAGGAAACGGATGTCTTAAGCCAAATGTCTCCGATAGAGTGTCCTTCCTCTCTTTAGTTTGTGTTTCCTTAACCTCATCTTCAGCTAGAATATTTTATAGTGATAAGAACATGTGAAAATAAATCTTCAAGCCAGGCAGTGGTGGGGACGCTTTAACTCCAGTACTCAGGAGTCAGAGGCAGGCTACACAGAGAAACCCGTCTCAGAAATCAAAACAAACAGAAAAACAAGACAAAACAAAAACCCCAAACCAAACCAAAAATAAATAATCTCTAGCAAGCATGTTCATTGTGGTTACTTTTTGAGGTGGGATTTCTCAGCAGGTTCCAGACACCTGCCAGGGACTGATTTCCACCAGGAATAGCTATATGATCCCAGGGAGGAAGAGGTGAACAGGGTGCCCATCACACCACAAAACACTGGCCTTACAGCCTCATTGGCTAGGACGGGGCCACAGGGCATTGGGAAAGGCGGGCTGGCAGGCAGGCTTCATCACCAGACCCATGTGTATGTAGGAAGGATGTTGATTTTCTCTGCCTCTGTGTCTTCCATCCTGTCACTGTAACCCATACAATGGATGCGGTGAAACCTGGCCCATAAATGGATTTACAACGTTCGGACCCGGATGTGGCTAAGATTTTACTAAAGCAGTGACACACTGCATGTTTGGAATGTCTATGCAATTGGGAACTGAGCACTGGATGAGGCTCTCAGTTCTGTAACAGCAGGCAGTATGGGAGTGGCCGGCCGATGTGACTGAGCTCACTGAAGACCACGATACAGATGGCCTGTGACAGATGGCCTGTGGCAAGGCTGGGGTTGCAAATTCATTTTTCCTCTTCCCACGAAGCCGGTGTACTCTTCTTTCCATTTCATTCCAGTGAGTTCTGACAGCGGAAAAGTAGACTTATGTCAGCCATCACTTCTCCCAAAATGATGCGGATTTGGACACAGGTGCCTCGGCGTTCTTAACCAGGGGTGCGGCTTTGTTAAACTGGGTGCTGTGGTCAGGAAGAGGCGTGGGAGGTGTCTTCTGGGGTGCACCTTTGAGATCATGCTTGTGGATTCAAATGTCCCGCCAGGATGTGGCTGTTAGAGGGAAACAGCCAGCTGCTGGCAGTGATGGCATGTGACCCTTTGGGATTTCACAGGCAGTGACAGGATAAGGTACATTCCTGGACGTGTTGGGACTCTGAGTAACTCTGGAGAAGCTAAGATGGTAACTTTCTTCCCCTTTCATGTTAGGTGTTGCTGTGATTCATAAATCCTTGTGACCCAGGCTCCCACTGCCGGGAGGTGGAGGAAGGAGCAGGCACTTCCTGTGACCCAAGCATCGAGCAGCGGGAACCACAACAGAAGGAAGAGATTAACTGGGAGGCTTTACAGTGGGTTGAGAACCACCCTCGCTGTCTTAGCAGACCGGCCTTGTCCCTTTCAGTGAGGACACTGACGGTCCACCTTCTGCTCTGAGGTGCTTTGGTTTCTGCCCTAAACAGTTGGGTTCCTGACAGCCCCACAAAGACTCCTTGGGCTTGTGTGTGTGTGTGTGTGTGTGTATTTCTACATACTACATGACAATGGAGAGAACCTTGCAGTGTGTGTATGTGTGTGTGAGTTTCTACAGGACAATGGAGAGAACTTTGAAGTGTGTGTGTGTGTGAGCATGTGCATACATGCGCTTGTATTTGTGTGTGTAGGAAACATTTCTTTCAGTCGGGGCTGAGGCTGTGCGAGTGTCTACTGGATTTCTTTACTACTGATCTTTTCACAATGCTAAATCGCCTACCAGTGTCTTCTGGCCTCCCATGGGGACCTAGACTACTAAAGCTGCTGTCTTCTTGGGAGGTCCAGGCGCAACTAGCAGGAAGCAGCCCTTCCTTCCACCACATCTGGGCCACGTAGCTGTGGAAGACGGGGACTTCCCTCCCTCAGGATGGCCCTGCATCCTCCGTGCGCCTCTGGGACACAGCCTCATCCAGCCATTGCCAGCACTGCTCCTGGGCTACACTCAAGGATGTAGATGGGAGCTGTTTTGCCTTCACAACCTTGGCTCTAGTCTTTGATGTCATGGATTCCAGGTTAAAGATTTTGTGTCCTTTTCAGCAGGGAAAACAAACTCTTCAGAGAAGCCCCAGGTAGAACACTGGGAGGAAATAGACAAGAAGAAACAAACAAACAAAAAACAAAAAAACCCAACCATCCAAAAAACAAAATAACAAAACAAACAACAACAACAACCCAGAAAAACCAAAGTGGTATGGATTTGTTCCCACCCACAATGGTCTCAGAGAGGGCCCGGTTCCAGAGCACCCACCCTATTTATTATGCTTATTATGTAGGCTCACTTATTCATGGTATCAGTTCTCATGTGGAGGACAAGTAAAAGGCCGCCCTGCCACTAAGCCCAGAGAGAGGCTTGCCCCTGTGCTTCGTGGGGCTGTACGGAACTCAGAGGGCCATGGGTGACTTCTGAGGTCTATACAGGCTGGATCCTGGCCGTTGGCTCTTTGTGGTGATGGCCGGGGCTGTCTCCTCTGTCTCCCCTTTCTCCTGTTGTCTTCCTATTTCAGGGTCCATATCTGTCCCCAGCCTCCCAAACGCCTTACCCTTCCCTTTGGGGAGGATATGGTCGTGGCCCTGGACTGGAGATATTCTTCAAAGACCCTTGTATTTTAAAAACGGAAGCAGCTTATGAAAGTTTTGCTCAGATCAAAACGATGAAGAATGTAACTTCAGGCCCGCGGGGTGGTGTCTGGAGGTGCGCGGAAGCACACACATTGAGGGCTGGGCATGTTTGCTGCACAAGCACGAGTTTGCTCTCTAGCACTGATGTTAAAAAGAAAAGTATGGTTCAGCAACATGCGCCTACACTCTCAAAGCTGGGAAGGCAGAGAGGGAAAGGCTGAGGCTTAGGGACAGCCAGCCTAGGCTAACCAGCAAGCCTCAGGTCCCAGGGAGAGTGCATCTCAAAACAAGCTGTCAGGCTCCTGAGGACCAGCCTCAAAGGCTGGCTGACCTCTGGTCTCTGTGCACACTCAGCCCTCCGCGCTCCCCCCGCCCCCAAGAGCCTCAAAGCCGAACACTTCCTGAGCTAGGAAATCGGTTGTATTGGAACTTCTGCCCTGGGAGGGGAGACTGTGCCAAGAGAGCCGTCCCACACCCATGGGGCAGGGTCTCAGCCTCCCTGGGGTCAGAATCCACGGAGAAGAGACCAAGGGACATTGTGAACTCTGGTGTTGGAAGCACATCTGCAGGGCGCTGGCATCTGGAAACCCACCTTCTCAACGAGGCGGCCTCTGAGTCTTACTGAGTCCCTACCACGAGAGAAGAACATTTCTTTTTAATGTTAAGCAGAAGTTAGGCATCACAACACCCAGACAGTTAGTAGCCTTAGGGAGAGTTAGTAGCTAGAATGCCCAGCTTTGGGGGATCTAGAAGAAACGCCTCCCAAGGGATGCAAACTTTTTTTTTTTTACTTTTTTGGCAGATGCCCTGGTTCCAGCTGTGAGTTGGGGAGGGTTGCTTGTAAAATTCTGCCTGGCCTTGTGCTAGATGCCCTTCCCCCCTCTCCAGGGGAGTCTGGGGACTTGTTTGAGGTGAAAGGGGTGAGGACAAGGCTGGGGACCAAAGTCTAATGTGCTCTTTGGACAGGCCCTCCATTTCAGGTGAAAGGTAGCCCACCCCCCCCCCCCACCGAGAACCTAGACTTTTATACTTAGGGTCAAGATGGGCCTCTTCTCGGAGAGAACCCTCCTTCCGTGGAAGCTGCCGTTTCTGCTGGAGGTTTTGCTGTGGGCCCCACCTCCTGTCTCCCTTCCCGCAAACTGTTGCTTTTGCAGGCAAAGCTGCTGAGGGTTCCACCCATCTCACCCTCCTTTCTCACGGGGACTAGAACACTGGTACGTCATCACCAAAAAGGCCCTAGCTGCCGACGGATGCCACCCCGAGACCCCTGTTGCTCTGTCACCAGGCATCAGGTAGAAGTCTCCCCGTGGTGGACACCTGAGACTCACTTCCAAGTCTGTGCTAGTGACATGGGGAAAGCCCCCCCCCCATCTTTCGGAGCGGCCACCACTGCTACTGAGCGATGCCGTGCCAAGGCCACTCCTGAAATCTGACGGCAGTGGCAAAACGGGCTCGAGACCCAACGTCAGAAGCAGCTTAGACACCACTCGGATGCTGCTGTGTACAGCGTAGAAGTCACTTTCTGAATTCCAAAGTCACTTCTCCCAAGTACCCAAGAGCACCTCCACCATTAAAAAAAAAAAAGGCAGTATTATGCAAATGAAGTGACCTCATTTTTCTGCTATGCAATAAGAATTTTTAATTCTATCTCATGACAAACCAGTTGCAATAACCCCTCAGAGGCGTTTTCTTGAGCTGCCCTACTTCGATGTCTGTTGTGTAATGTTTGTCTGTTTCTGAGCCAGACCCTTCCAAAGATCGCCTTTTCGTAAAATCGCAGGTACAGCTCTCAGGCTGGTTTTAGTGTAGATATTTTTATATAGATAATTTTTTCACGATATCCGAACCGCGTTCTATCGTCCACGATAATGGAATGTTATTCTTTGTGCCGCTCACCCTGACGCAGTGCGCACCTGTAGCTGTCCTTTTTTACGTCTGTCTCTCACCTCTCTGACCGAAGCTTGTAGCTTCGGGTTCCCAGAATTTGGGGAGACTGCACAATCCCAAGACACAGCCATGGGGCTTTGCTTTTTAGTTACCAGGGACTAATGTTGGATTTGACTCAGCACTTGGCCCTGTGTTTCTCTCCTAGTCTGCTTCCTGCAGGGCTGGGGCTGGGTGGCCAGCATGGTGCTGGCTCTCATCAGCTGGGCCTGAGCTTGCCCCCTGGTTTGCATTCCCTAGGCTGCCTGGGCCCTGTGGAGCTGCTTCACTCTCCGCTGTCTCCTGGTTTTCAGAGGTTTCTAGTAGTTGAGGCCTCTGCGGCTGGGTCGTGTCTCTTTGGGAAGTGTGCATTCTCTGTACTTAGGAAGAGGGGCTCCTGGGAAGAATGTGCTTTGCAGATGCTCACACTTTTTTTTTTCCTCCCTGAGCTGTCTCCACTCCAAGCTCTGATTTTACAATCTGACTCTTGTTCTCTTTTTAATTTATTATTTTTGGGACAGGTGCCACTTAAGTTGCCTCCATGCTTCTTTTTGTTTGCGCCTGGTCGGATCATGTTGGAGGCTGAGCAAACCCACGCAGTCAGAGTATGGAAGGCTCTGACACTCAGAAGCAGGGAGGTCACAGTGGGTTTAGTGGGTTTTTCCCCTTTGATGTGTGTGTTTGCACTACTTAGGCCCCTCATGTTCAGCTGTGTTGTTCATCTACTGACTAAGCAGAAATTTCAGCAGCACTTCCAACATACAGAGACACAAGAGGCTTCTTCTGTGTGGGTCGTCAGGGCCTTAGCGGCCTGGTGCAGACTTTACCACAGGATTCAGTGACTTCTGGATGTATCAGCAGCTACAGTGGGAATGCACAGGGCTGTGGTGTTTTCGGGAATAAATTGGCCCTGTGTTCTTGCCTTCGGTTAAAGATTGTAAATTCCTCCCCCCCACCCCCCAGTTAGTGGTAATAAAGGACCCTTGTCGGACTTCTCGTTTTATTTGCATATGATGTGTAAAATACTTTCTTTGAAAGAAAACTCAGGACGGGACCGTGTATATCTGTGTGGACGTTCTGTCCCTGTGCTTGACCTGTGTCTCTGCACAGCACTGGCACAGGTCCATGGTCTGATCTGATGTTTCCTGCATGGAACACATGATCAATATAGTGAGAGTCGAGAAACAGACCCCCTTTCCAGTTCCCAACACTGTACATGACCTCTTAATAAACGCTGGCCTGTGCAAACATTTCTGGCTTCATTTGCACTGCATGGCATCTCTTATGGCTGGAGTATGTAAAGGGCAGACTTGTCCCTGCACACACCCGATGGAAGTTTCTGTCCAGGATCTGCTGCACGGGGTGTGTTCATGTGCACAAATGCTAGGGAGGTGCTGGGATCTGGGCCTGGAGGGGACGGTGGCTGACTCCTCTGCAACCTCTCAAAGCCACCTCCCTGCCGACATGGATGTCCCTCTGGATACAGACCGTGCAGTCCTAGGTCCCTTCAGTTGTCAGGGTCTCTGTCTCACAAAAGGTAACCAGCAGGGCTCAGGGCTCGGGCTCAGGGCTTGCTTGGCACTTGGAGGGCACATAAGGATGAAGGCAGTGTTAGCTGGGTCCAGGTGATGGCTGGCCCTCCACACAGCACTCCTCCCCCTGGTTTCTGCCGCCCTTTAGCCCTTGACAGTGAGCGGAAGCTGAGAAGTTGGGCCTCACCATAGACTTCTGAGCCAGGAGGAGGAACTCATGTCCCCCTGGGGTAGAGGGACAAACGGGCCAATACATTTGTCTAGAGGTAATTGTGGGGGGGGTGGGGTCGGCTCACATAAAGGGCGCTAGACCTTTGACCCCTGTGTGAACCTGGGGCTCAGTCTGAGGAGAGACCGCAGGATGCAGTTGTTTGGACATAAAAGCAGCTAGCATTTAGTGTGCAGTCACCGCGTGCCGCGTCCCCTTTGAAGAGGCCAGGGACGACTTTGTATTGCTCTGCTAGTTCACAGCACCACAGGGTTAATTGTTAGACCCTTGAGACCTAGGCCCCCATCCTCCTGAGACTAACTGCTGAGTTCTGTCACAAGGCTGCTCTGCAGGTGCTCTGCAGAGAAGGGGGTCGTCTATGCCTGGACTCCAGAACGCCCAGGCAGACATTGACTTCGCCACCACTGTCCCCAAATGGAAGGAGCCCCACCCATGGCCTTGTTACTGGTAGGGATGCCCCTCTGGCTCCTCATTTGTAAAACGAGGTTCCTGCGTCCTTTCCTACAGACACAAAGCAAGCAGTGAGGCATATACAGAGCCAGGCAGGAGCTAGCACCCACCTGGGATGAGGGGACAGAGGCCCAGGGGCTGGGGAGAAGGGGACGGGGGTCCAGGGGCCGAGGAGGGGACTGTGGTGGTTTGAACAGCAATGGCCCAGGAGACTCATGTGTTTCAGTGCTTGGCCTACAGGGAATGGCACCATTAAGAGGTGTGGCCTTGTTGAAGGGGGTGTGGCCTTGTTGGAGGGGTGTGGTCTTGTGGAGGGGGTGTGGCCTTGTTGGAGGGGGTGTGGCATTGTTGGGGGTGTGGCCTTGTTGAAGGAAGTGCGTCACTATGGAGGCAGGCTTTGAGGTCTCAGTATCTATCTATCTATCTATCTATCTATCTATCTATCTATAGACACACACACACACACACACACACACACACACACACACACACTGAAGCCACACCCACTGCGGCACACAGTTCGCTTCCTGTTGCCTGCAGATCAGACGTAGGCTCTGAGCTCCCTCTCCAGCACTGTGTCTGCCCGCACGCTGCGGTGCTTGAAGATATGGACTAAACCTCTGCAACTGTAAGCCAGACCCGGCTAAATGTTTTCCTTTGTGTGAGTTGCTGTGGTCACGGTGTTTCTTCACAGGGGCTGGGGAGAAGGGAACAGAGGGACTTAGAAGCATTTCTTACAACTGTGGACACTGGCCGGCGTGATGATGGGAACGGGAGACTGAGGAGCGGGAGGACACAGGCAACGCCTCGTGTCTGCAGAGGGTAGGGTACCTTTGGGCCCGTCTCGCTTCCCAGTCAGCCCCCAATCTGTGAGACGAAGGTGAAGCGCCCGCAGGTGACCTTGGAGAGATTTAAAACGAAAGTTCCTTCAAGTGGAGAAAGCAGGCTTCTCGGGCCCGGGAGCGGGTGTGGCAGCACCTTAGTGTGTGCCCGCGTGTGCTGTGCATGAGCCCGGCGTGCCCGCGGGTGCTGTGCATGAGCCCGGCGTGCCCGCGTGTGCTGTGCATGAGCCCGGCGTGCCCGCTTGTGTAGGAGGGGTGAGGCACACAGAAGCAGGGCCAGCTGTCTATCTCTGGGCCTTCGCTGGCAGACCTCATTTCTGCAAGAGGCCCAGCGAGGCCATCTGGAGAGGCTTGGTTTCACCTGGAAACACTTGTGTGTTTTCTTAATTTGTTTCAAGGGGCTGGAGAGAGGGCTCAGTGGTTAAAAACACCAGGTGCTCTTCCAGAGGACCAGGATTGAAATCTGAGCACTCAAAGGAGGTTCACAACTCTTAACTCCAGGGGATTCGTGCCCCCTTCTGGCCTCCTTCGGTACTGCAGGCACATGGTGCACATAGATACACGCAGGCAAAACACTCACGCACACGATGTAATTAAAATGTAAGGCATCGGAGATTGAGTTTATTTGTTCTCTAAAGTGATTATCTATGAGCATGAGGCTTCCCACCTCGTGACTTCCCGGGTCATGGCTGGCAGTGCAGAGTTTTGACAGGAAATGCTGTGGCCCCCGTGTTTCTGTTTTGTGGCAGAGATGCCCCGTGTGTGTTCATGGCTTCCACACTCTGCTTCCTTCAGTTCTGCACCCCACCCTGAGCCCACAGGATCACCCTCTCTGGGGGCTGTGATGTGGGCATTGTTCCTGGGCTGTTCACAGTGAAATCCGTCTGGAGCAAATATACAGCAGCCTCCCACACCTCCCAGTGAGAGGTGTGGCCTCACCAATGTCCAGATGCTGCCTGCAGGGCACCTGACAGCAGGCTGCCGCCCTACCGCTGTGCTGTAATCAACATTTGTGGGCATGGGGGCCATGGGGCTCACGAGGTTCCTTCCCTCGCCAGACTCACGCCTCATGGTTCCCTGTCCTTTTGGCTAAGACCAAGTAAATGTGTGCTCATTTTCATCCAGCCTTTGACCGGCACACGGCGCACGACTTTGCAAGTACTCACTCGAGTAACAGGGTTACATCATTCAGGTGCCTCAAGCACTGCCCCGTGAGCAGTGTGTGAGTCGCTACTGGCATTTACTCACCGTTGCGTCCTTTATACACACGGAACACAGGTTTGAGAGGCAGCACGGTTTGCTTGGGTTCTCATGGGAGCCTTGACTACGAAGCAGGGTTGTGCTTGGCTCTTTGTGATATCACTCCAGTGTCGAAACTAAGGACTAGGATGTTTTACTCATATAACCACAAGCCCCGGGGCTTGATTCTGAGGCTGGAACAGTTATTCCGTACTGCCATCCCTGTGGATTGTTCATTTTTCCATTCTGTGGCTATTTTCATATCAGAAGACAGGCACAGAAATCCCCAGTGGACTGGCACAGACAGCTCCCGCGGTGCCACAGATGCAAGGGAGGCAGAGGGCAAACTCAGAGTTCAACTTCGGAGAGAGAGACCTGGTGGGCACCTGCCTCTGGAAGCTGCGTGCTTTCCTCTTGGACTTCGTTGCCTTGGCCTCTGATGTCCTCCCTGAAGGTTATTTCTGTCTGGGTACCGAATAAATCCTGGGCTCCTTGTCACTGAGTGAGAATAATGTTCCCTATGTACTTGGCTGAAGGGACACAGTACAGGCGGGGCGGGGGGGTAGCGGTGAGAGACTTCTCAGAGCCTCAGGTCCGCCATCTTGCTGGCTCTTGTTGGCATCAAGAGTGGATGTCCCTCTTGCAGGATAAGTGAGAAGCCCTGAGTGATGGAGACCTTTTGGGCCCGAGACTGGGCTTTGAGACAGCTCATTTATCAGCAGTGGAAGTTTCCCTGAAGCGTTGATTGAGGAGATTTGTGGGCAGCAAGATCGATGACCTTCATCTCGACAATGACCCGACCCGTCTGTGCAGCACTATAAATCCTCCTGAGTCCCTACGGGAAGGTGGAGGTGGGTGAGGTTGGGTGTTGGCCTCTTGTAGGCAATTTCCTCCAGTTATTTGTTCTCCAGCCCTCCGGGACACCCTTGCATTTAATGGTAGCCCTTGGTGGGCATCCTGCACGGAACTGAACTGAAGACAGTCACAATAGAGATGTGGACAGCCTCTTTCTTTCCAGGGTGCTGTCCTATGCCATGCTTACCAGACAAGGCTTCGTATTCAGGCAGGGAGCAGGAGGGAGGATGTCTCAGGGAAGGGGTTGGGCTTTGCTTCTTATCGACAATGTAGAGAGGGTGGTAGCAGCTGAAAGGTATTATGACAGTGACATCCACATGGCTTTACATATGCAGGCTCTCATCCTGGCTCTGCAAGACGTCCGTGCCCAGGGAGAAGGCAGTGCACCCGAGGCAGACAGCTCAGCACCTCTCACTCCAGGGGAGAGAGAGCCACATCAGGGAGTGAACTGTTCCCTTGTGGGCCTTCCCACAATCCATCTTCATGCAGTGGCTCAGGTCAGAGATAAGGGGGCAGAGGACAGGGCTGAGGCCCCTCAGGGGATTCCACATGCATTTTCTAACCACAGATCCATCTCTTTAATGTGACCTGGCCTCCTCTTAGGACGATTAACTAAGGAACCTTCTGTCCTGGTGCTGGTGGCTGCTGCAGAGTCCTGTTGAGGGAGCCCACAAAACCATCCCCAAGCAGGCAAAGGAGGCCACACACGTTCTCCAAAGGTGACTTGGTCCCTAGAGGGCTCTCTTCTTCCTGGATCTAAGTTCTAAGGACTGGGAATGTGCTGGTGAAGCAGCTGCTTCCGGGAAGACTGCCGAGGTCTGGGGAGAGGCATGTGGGGTGGATGGAGGGCTTGACTCTTGCTGCCCCAGGAGCTACACATCACAAGGGAGGCATCGGTGGCCCCAGAGCAAAGCATGACTCCAGTGGAACCCTCCCACTGGGCCTGAGAGACTCGGGGCCACACGGAGAGCCTGTGGAGAGAAGCAGCAGGATGAGCGTGAGGTTGGGGAGGAAGGAGGTCTGTGGAGGGTTGCAGGGAGTGTGCTTGAGAGTGATGATGGCGGGATGCTGGGAAGGGAGGGAGGAGGAATCTGTCTATGGAGGCGCCCAGGGTTCATGTGCTGCTGTTGGTAATTTGCATCCCAGGGAAGAAATGGGCGGACTTCTGAGTGAGAGGAGGAAGAAACAGCAAATAAAAAGGCCCAGAAGCCAGAGAGATGTGAGAAGTGAGAACTAGCCCAGCATGGCTGAGTCTCGAGGTATCAGTAGGGTACGCAGAGAAATGAAGCTATAAGAAGTCACGTCAGGGCGGGCTGTGAAACCAGAGGAGGAGGTGTCCTCTGACCCGAGGAGACATGAGTGGCTGACGTTGAGTTGACATGGACTTGTGTTATTCAGGGTTCTTTAGAGCAGCAGAACTGATAGAAGGAACCTACTTGTAGGGAGGGCCGGTTTCCAGCAGTGCAGGGTTTGATGGGACCCAGCAGTCGGTGAACTGTTGTCTGAGGGAGTAAGGGGGAAAGACACACACGCTCTTGGCCATTTCCTCTGACTCCTCTTTTTATTCTTGTCCTTACTTTTCCTCCACATCTTTCCTGGTGTTTGCCGTCTCTCATTCTTGATGGTTTCCCTTTAACTAAGTTTATTTTTCCCTTACAGCTTATATACTCCCATAAAATCTTTCAAACAATATAAAAATTATAATGTAGTTACATTCTATTTTTCAAGTGAGTGATTACAGTGAATGCAAGTAAAAACCGTGTTTCCCTTACACGATTAAACATTTTACTACTACAGGTGAAAACAGCTTGCCCCAAGAACCCACATACATTCATGTCCAAGCAACATGTTACAGATTAACAGAGTGTGAGCCAGCCAGGCATTTTCCTCAGCCTGTTCTTTTGCTGGCAGGATGCATTTTATGGTTACAAAGAAAGGATCAGTCACTTTATTATTTATTTCAAAAGGTAATCTTATAAGAAGTCCTAGAAGAATCACAAATATAAACTTGTGTATATGAAAAAGAACCAGTCACCTCTATTTTAAATCCTCAGGGTGCATACCCACTCATAACAGTTTTTATATCAGGAAGTCCAGGGCAGAAACGGGCACAAGGAATTAATCACCATCCCAGCCTAGCAAGAAAGGCTCATCAGCCAATGATAACTGGGCTGCTTTGTTCTTGTTCCCTGACCTAATGAGTCCCTCACTCAGCTGTGAGCCTTTCCAAAACTTCAGACTATCTTCTTGAGTTTTTCACATCAAAGCTATTTAATAAAAACATCTTAGTCTAACCTCAAGTTATTTTCAAAGCTTTGTTTCAGCTGTGATACACTCTGAAACCTGTGAACACATCTCCCAACATTAAGATTAAAAGAAATTAAGCTAGCTGGGCTACTGGGACTCAATTGTTTTTCTTAATCATTAACCTGAGCCACAGTCTGTATGGCTGCTCAATAGAAACTCACGTGTTCTAGCTGTGTGACACTTTCTGGTTTATTTTTAATCCTCTGCAGCCTCTGCTTTATCAGAGGCAGGGGCAACATGTTATCCTACTTTTACTGATGCTAAATTTCCCTGCTAAACTAACCTCTACCATAATCTCTTACTATATTTATTAAAAACCCTCAATCATCAAAATCCTATTTAAACTAACACTATTGGTATATAAAATCATTGCTTCAGTTAAACAGTACAGCTTAGGAGGAAATCACCTTCATAATAACCCACAGGTAAAAATGCCCACTTGAATGAAATATTTCCAAGAGATGACCATGGGCAGTGGAGATCTCCTCACCCTCATTCATCCCGTGCCAGATACCAGAGATAAATGGCCATGGCAAACACGTGAAGACACAGCAGTAGCAAGAAATATTCTGGGTCCGAGGCTGTGGGGGCGGGGGGTGGGGGTCCTTGGCTATCTGAGATTCACCCATCAGGGCTTGTTTTCTGGTGAGATGATCCCCTGAAGCCAATGCCATCTGCTGATCCTCTGACACGGCCACCAGCACACGGAGTTTGCAGGTTGTGGCCCTGCTAGTCCCACAATGGCTGTCTAGGAACCCAGTCATTGCTCAGTCTACAGGGCTAGATGTCTCAGCTGGTCTCCAGTATATGACAGAGCCCAGACAGAGCAGGTTCTAACACTGGTGCAGGACGGAGTCACCAGCAAGAGCGAGAATAAGCAGGCAAAGGGAGGAAGCTTCCTTCTCCCACGTCCTTTATACAGGCTGCCAGCAGGAAGTGTGGCCTACAAATCTTCCTACCTCAAAAGATCCAGATTTAAAGTGGGTTTAAAATGATTAAAACAAACCAAAACAAACAAACAAAACAAACAAACAAACCAAAAAAGTCCCTCGGAGGCATATCCAGGATCCCGGGCTTTAGTTTGTTCTGGAGGTCAGGCTGACAATGAAGAACAGCCATCACAGGGCTCCACTCTTGGATCCGGGCAGAGGCTCCATGGTAGAGGACAAGGTGGGGAGACAGAGCTGCGTGCAGCAAGGCTGAAGAGAGGGCTCAGGCTCCTTCGGGGAACTGTGGAGTGGGAGGCCTTTCAATATTGTTTTGACACAGGGGACCGATAGTTTCTATTCCTGAAAAGTCAGTCATTGACACCGAACAGAAGAAAACTGGACTTCATTAGAACAACAACAAAAAGCTAGGCGCTTCAGACGAGACCAACAAGAACACAAAAGGACAGCTCACAGAATGGGAGAAAATATTCGCAAACCCTGTGTCTGATGACAGCTAAGCACCGGAGTGTGTGGAAACGTTGTTTGAAGGACAGTAAGGACAGACAAGGCCTGTGAGAGTAGGCTTAATCTGCGGCCAGTGGGGCCAAGCCGTGGTACAGCCTCTCTGGGACCAGACTGGCAGCCTCAAAAGTTAAATGTACAGCCGTGATATTACCCAGCCGTCCTACGTGCCCAAGTAAATGGAAGACGGAAGACACAATCACACAAAAGCTTTTCTGTATGGCTGGGTGTGGTGGCATACATCTTAATTATCGGTACCTGGGAGGCAGAGGCAGAGGCAGAGGCAGAGGCAGGTAGATCTCTAGGAATCTGAGGCCTGTTCTATGTCGTGAGTTCCAGGCCAGCCAGGACCACATGTTGAGACCTTGTCCAAAAAAAAAAAAAAAAAAAAAAAAAAAGCCAAAATAACACACACACACAAATACAAAAACTTGCATATAAATTTTCATAGCAACTTTATTAAATATTTATTTACTCTTTTTGAGATTGGATCTAAGTAGCCCTAGTTGTCCTGGAACTCACTATGCAGACCAGGCTAGCCTTGAACTCAGAGATTTGCCTCTTTCTGTTTCTGGAGTACTGGGATTAAAGGTATATACCACCATTCCTCATGCAGCATTTTTTAATAGCTCAAAAGTACTGTAAAAACAGTTGACTACCTGCTCATCAGCTGATGAACGGGTAAGCAAATGTTTGCTTAGTCATATGGATGATTTTTTAGAAAACATATTGAATAATATTGTGAAATACTTCATTCATCGATACAATCTATCTGCCCCAGCTAGGTCTGTGTTGATGTCCATAGCTCCTGTTACTACTGAGGGCCATGAGGATGCCTGGGGTCTGGGACACCACTTGGGCTATGTTGGTGCCTGAGGGCCATGCTGTCAACAGAGCCATGCCAATGCCACTTGTGACCATGGTGACATCCAGGTCTAGGCTGCTGCCGAGGACCATGTCTGAGTCTGGGAGGAGGGAGGGGAGGAGGGAGGGGAGGAGGGAGGGGAGGAGGGGTGACTCTTGACGAGTATGGGGCATCTCCACTGCCTTTCTTTGTTGCTTAACATTTTTATTTGGTAGTTATCTGTATCTTAGCCTGGCCTTGACCTTGCTATGCATTGAAGATGGCCTTGAACTTCTCACCCTCCTGCCTCCACCTCCCAAGTGCTGGGATTACAGATGTGCACGGCCACGCCTAGTTTTATGTGTTACTGGGGGGCAGCAAATTCGGGGCTTCATGTGTGCCAGGTGAGCACTCTACCAACTGAGCTGCACCCCAGCTCACAGTGACGGGGATGCTCTGGAGTTGGATGGAGACGATGGTCCCACCCTATGATCAGCCCCAGCCACAAGACTGCAGTGTAAAAGAGTAGATTTTTCAGTTAGGGGCGCTGGCTGCTCCTTCGGAGGAGCTGGGTTTGATTCTCAGCACCCACATGGTTGCTCACCACAACTTTAACTCCAGTTCCAGGGGAGCTGATGCCTGTTTCTGGCCCCCAGAAACAGGTATCTGCACACATGTGAGGCAGAGACATACAAGCAGGCAGACATTCATACTCGTAAAATAAAAATAAGTAGATTGTTGGCTGGAGAGATGGCTCTGTGATTAAAAAAGTGAAGTTCATGGTTATGTAAATTATGGTTCAAGTCAGGAACCTGCTGCTGAATGCACACCAGCCCCAGGCCCCTTCCCATGGGTCTTGGGTGAGGCAGCTCCCTCTGATGGCGGTAATGGTAATGTTCGGAACAAGGCCCAGTGTGGGCCACTTGCAGATGATGCTCTACGTGGGAGCCTTTGGTGATCTGGCTATCCACCTCGGCACTTACCACAGAAGCAATCCCCGAGAAAGTTGTAGAACCAGACAGCAGTTTCCACATGAAACCTCATGGCCGCCCCTGGAGACAGATGTTATCCGTGTCTGCTTCCGATGTGCTGACTGAAGGTCCAGGAGGTTAAATCATAGCACAAAGCACACAGCTCCTGGGAATTTGAGCAAGATGAACCCGCGTCCATCCCAGGCGGAGGTCATGTCCCTTAGCATGAGCCCGTGATGCTTCCTGCTTATCACACACAGATCCAGTCCCTCTGAAAGATTAACTTACTGAAAGACGAGGACCACACCTGCACGTAGACACAGTGACCGGAACTGAAGACCATTCTCAGACCAGATAGCTCAGTCCAGCAGGGGCCTGCTGCACAATCGTGAAGATCTGAGTTCAGATCCTCGTAAAGAGCCAGGTGCAACACTCACATCTGTAATCAACAGCTCACATCTGTAATCAACAGCTCACATCTGTCTCAAAAACTGCAGGAAGAGAGTGATCCAGGAAGATCCTCAATAGTAACATCAGGCTTCTCCACATCCATGCACATAATTTACATATATGCAAGTATGTGGGCCATACACACATGCATACACACACACACACATGCACGCACGCATGCACACACACACACCACAAGACATCATACCCACCCCCCACATACACACACACCACATTCCCCCCCCACCCCCTACCACATATAACATGCACACATACAAAGGAAAGAACTTGTCACACTGAGGTGAGGAGCCCCACTGTACTTCCTGAAGGCCCCAGAATACCAGGCACTTTGGGCAACAATCCTTTTCCCTACAAACCACGGGAACTAATGGATTGACGGAATTTTCTTTTCAGACAGACATTTTTGCTTATGCTTTGACAACTTGTTTGTACTAAAAGTCTAGAATCGGAAGGCATCTTATTTATAAAAAGAATTGTGGACATCAATATTTCAGTTTCCTGTCAGCTGTTCCCACACCTACACACATTCCCTTGATGGCGGGAGGAGTGTTACAGATTTCAATAAGCGAAAGTCAGGGTCGACGGAGACCCTGTCTGATGGCTGTTTGCCTCTAAGCCTCCACGCGAAGCATTGGGCAAAGATGGAGAAGGCACTGTTGTTGACACAAGTGTCATCCCTCCCCGGGGTGGCTGTCCCCAAGGCCCATGTCTGTGTTTCCTTGGCTCCACACCAAAGGTTGCCAGGCATATTTGTCTTGTTGCCTTTGGCAGACTTTCCTCCACGTGGAGGAGAATGGGAGGGGGGGCTTGGATGGGGGGCATTTAGCAGGGGACAGAATGAATCCCTGGAAAGACGTGCGTTGGTGTGTTTTTCAGACCAGAGAAAGCCATTGAGTGGCTTTGCTTATTTACTGTAGTCTGAAGTATCACCCTCAGAGCTCAGCCAAAGAGGCCATGAGTGCCAGCCACACAGAATGTCTCTGTCTGCCAAAGTCAACAGCCCTCGCAGCATCGTCTGCACAGGCATAGTTCGGAAGGGAGGAAGCAAAGGGTTACAAGGCTTAAGCGTGACCAAGAGAGTGGAAGGTAGTGTGGAGCGAGCAGTCAGTGACTAACAAGAGGGTTCTGAGGACGCCTTGTCTGGTTCAGCCACTGCCGTGCCCCTGTGTGGCTTTGGGCGCGGTCTTTCTACTTCTACTGCCTTTGCCTTTGAAATGAGGACATAGCGGCCTTCCTTGCTTTGGGTTTTTGAGAATATGAAGAGGTAATGGATGTACGGCAGGCACTGAAACAGGGTAGAGTGCTATGAGGGACAGCATGCTGTCTGAGGCTCTCTAAATGCATAGATTTCCTTCACAAGCCTCCCACTTACTGCCTAGTGGGAGGAAACACATTTCAATTTTAGTCCAGTCTGGCAAATTTAGTCTTATTCAGAAGTTGAAGTAATTGTCAGAGACAGTTCTCAGATACAATGCTTGTGAGCCACCATCGCAGAGGCTGGGAAATGAACCCGGGTCCTCGGGAAGAGCAAACCGCCTTCCTAACTAGGGAGCCCGCTGATGGTCCCTGTCTCCGCTTTTCATCAGCCCCATCGGGTCTTTCCGTTCTCATAGGAATGATGCAAAGTGTGGAGCCCTGCCAGTTAATGATTCTTCCTTCTCTCTAGCATAACCTGTTGCTGCATCTGCTGATTTTCAAAGGAATTTCCCCCCTCCCCGAAGGTGGCTGTGTTTAAAGTAGCCCTCTTTTTATGGAACCTCTCGTCACATCCCAATTGTCCCTGCTGTAGCTTTGTTTCCTTCTGAGCAGCTGAATCGTTGGACAAGCTGACTCCTGACAGCAGTGTCTCCCTCCAGGACCCCCCCCCCATCCTTCTTGCCTATAGAACAGAACCTGGTTACTACCATTAGTCCTCCTAAGAACCAAAACAAACAAACAAACAAACAAACAAACAAACAAACCGCAACAACAAAATACTAGAGAGCCTTGGAACCCATCCTGAGTCCAAGGCAGGCACCGCTGATAAACGGTAGCACTGGTCCATTGGTTTCCATGAGGCGAGGCACAAGGTAAGCCCTCCAATCAGCTGGAATTGGCTTCAAAGACTAAACTGATCTGCTGTGTGGGTTTTATGCATTTGCCCCGGGCTCCTTTGCTGGTGCAATAATAACACATTGTATTTGCCTGGTATTCCTGATATAGTGAGCTGGACAGAGGCTCGCAGTATTGTACAGCTGTCCAAAGTGTGAGACAGTAAGACAATCCGCGCCTTCCCTAGAATAGTGTGTAACATTTGCAATTTGTTTTCAAGTATGTACATAAGTGCGTCACGGAGAGACTTACTGCCAAACTGTCTTTCCCCGAGCACTTTTTTTTTTTCTTCACGTAAAAAGGTATCATTGTCATCCAAGATCCTAAGGAGATTCTAGAAGCTCCCCCCTCCTTATGCAAAGAGTTTCTCAAACTTCTTTAACTTGAGTTGTCTTTGGGCTTAAGAACTACACTCATTCCTTCTGCACCAGAGCCAACCCCGCCATATGACTTAGCTAGGCAAAGTCCACCATCACCAACTCTTGCACTCCTGATGTGAACCCGTGACCCTTCTAGATGATGGCTTATTTATCTGTGTTGATTCCTTTGCTCCCACGACGGTCTTCAGGACTGGGTGTTAGCATCCTCTGCCTGGTTGACAAAACAGTCGCAGTGGTCAGGTGACCTTTTGACAGTTGTGCAGCTACGAAGGTAATGTTAGGACTTGAATCCGGTCGGTACTGAGTGCTGCCAAACTTAGCTAGTCTTCGAAGAGCAGAGGGTGGGGTTGCATAAATTAGTGAAATAAGGAAATAGATGTCACCCTCAGCGCCAGGAGAAAGAGGAGCCCTGAGCCAGGGGTCCTGGATCTTGCTAGTTGTTTCTGCCTGCAGATCTTTGCCCCGAGGGGACGGCTCTAGTCAGTAGTTCCACTTAGGGCTGTCATTTCTTGAGGGTTTCAAAGTGTGGCGTGGCTCAGTGGAAGAGCTCGCCCTTTGGTGTGTGGATGTCTGGGTCTGTTCCCTAGCACCACAGACAAACCAAAAAGCATCTACCATGTGTGCTACACTGCACTGTATAGCTCAGGCCATCTCAAAGAGAGAAAAGCAGAGCCCAGCGCCAGCCTCCACGATTCCCTGCACCAAGAGAATCTGTGTTTCTTAGTGTGGCCTCTTGCCCTCTGCTCATTCTGACCAGCTGTGGAGACACTGGTGTTCTCTCGAGCCCCTGGCTGAGCAGATTTCAACTGTGCCTGTGGTAAGCTCTCTCTCCCCACCTTTCCAAGTCTGGCTTTGTCGTCCCAACCACACAGGGATTTGCCCGGGTCCTGTCTATGCACAGACCGCAGGCCCAATGAAAAAGGCTGCAGTCCAAAGTAGAGCCCAGCGGGGAGGGAAGAGAGAGTGATATGGCTCTTCAGGACCCTGGACGCCCATTTCCCGGGGGCCCCACAGATGGGTCCCTTGGCACTGGCTCCCTTCTCTGTTGTGGTTAATATTACACCGTGCACAGCTGCAGCACACGGTATTAGGTGTGGACCCTGGAGCAGATGCCTGTGCTGGCTCACTTGCCTGGCACTTGATTGCAGACTCTGCCACTGGTTTCCTGGTCAATGCTGCAGACAGCAGCCTGGGCACCTGAAGGCCCAGGCCCAGGCCCCCCCCCCCTCTGGTTTGTGCCCTGTGCCGATGGACGAAGCCAGCGGGTCCTGCAGGAAGTGCCGTCTGCAGGTGACAGGCGAGCAGGAGCTCTCCCACAGCCTCAGAATAATTTGGTTTTATTACAAGGGTTTTCATTTTGATGGCAACATTATTCTTTTCATGGAAGAAATTATCTTCAAATTATTTAATCTTCCTCTTTTATCTCTGGGGGTACTTTGGAGGTATATTGCTGCAGCCTTTTCAGATTGCTGGAGAAAACTGTCCTATCATTTTACTCTTCAGGGCCCCATTGGGAGCGGGGAGGAGTACATTCTTGCTCCAGTCATTCAGTGCCTGAAATAAGCCCAGGGTACTTCTGCGCTTGGAAAGAGGGGCTCTGGGCTGCTTGACTCCTCCACAGGGAAGTGTTCTCAGCTGTGCAAGAGCTGCGCTTCCCCTGGAGAGGCTCTGCTAGCTTACACACGCACTGTTATGAGACGCAGACTCTGGGCACAAGGGCTGCTTTACCTATTTTGTGGCCTGGAATTTTAATTTTGTAAGCATGAGAAGTGGTGGCAGCCGCTGCTGCTCACAGAGCAGTTCAGCTGCTGTCTGGGTGCAGCCTGGGAGAACCCTGGGGCTGGAAGATGGGGTGGGGAGTGGGGCTTGGGGCCAATCTCAGGGACCAGTGGCTTGGCTTAACTTCTACCTCAGCCTCACTGGCTTCCCTAGGAAGCCAGGGTCAGGAGCTGAGCACAGCCAGGACACTGGCTGTTCATTAGGTGTCCTGATAAAAAGGACGGGAACCCTGCTGGGCACAGGAAGGGAATGACAGAGGTGTCTAGGAGAGAGAGAGCCCCACAATACCTGCCCACCTCTGCCCTCTGCTGGCTCGGGGAATTCCTGCACACGGCTAATTATCGTGGATAAATAAGCATCCGGGAAAACAGATAGGCTGATGGATGCTTATTCAGGGAGAAGTCACTCACAACAGAGCGGATGTCCGCCAGCAGGTTCCCGTCCCAAGGATGCCTCCTGATGCTGTCTGTCTCCAACCAGGAAGCAAGAGAGAGCCTCTGGGGTCCCAGACCCCAGACCTAGTTCCCCCAGGTCACTCTACACCTGTCCCCACCCCAGTGGGCGCGGTCAGTGCAACAGGTTCGGGCAGGGTGAATATCTCACTACAGTTAAGTGGTTCTGTTTAAGAGTTCCCAGTGGGCCCTCAATGACCTCAGCACACTAAACGCAGCTGCTTGGTTCTACACCCTCAAAATCTCGTTTTCCTCATTGTGTAGCTGTAGGCTGTTACCTGCATACATATATGTTGGAGATTCTCTGCTTCTGTAGCCTGAAGTCTCCAGGATGATATTTCCTCAAAGAGCCTGGCACACAGTAAATGTTCAAAGCTATTTGCTGAGTAGATGGACAGAATTTGTTCCTTGGCTGGGACCCCGCCCCCCAATCCTAGTGTCCTTTGAAAAGTAAACTTTCATCCCATGATAAACTGACAATCACAAAAAAGCAAAGCACAGATTAAAAGCGAGCGCTCTCCACTTACGTCTCTGGCCACTTCCGGCCCCTGGCAGGGCTATGGCCTATTTCCCAGAGAGGTGTTCAGGGCCTACCTCCTTCACTGAGGATGGCTGTGGGCACATGCGTCTTTTCAGAGCTCTGCATGATCTGCCACTTCTGCCCTTGAAGGGCTCCCGGTCCTCGTACCATATGGACATGCTAACTTATCAACATACATGTTGTGAGTATCAGGCACAGTGCCAGGCCCTGGGGCAAACCATTAGCAGTGCAAGCTGGGAAGGGCTCAGAGCTGACTCTCATCGCTTACCGGCTGTGTAACCTTAGTCCGGTTACTCAGGCTCCCACCCTCAGTTTCTGCAAACCTGGGATAGCACGGTACCCCGGAGCAGGATGCTGTGGAGGGGATTCGAGAGGCAGGGCCTGGGGAGCATGAGGGTGGTGCTAAGGTCCACAGATGGTGGCCACTGTCCCTGTTTGCATTGATGTCAGGGAGGGACAATTCACACCAGCGGGGCCAGGCACATCCCTAACCCTCTGACATGATCTCGGTCTGCGGTGCTGTGGGCTAGGAGGAATAGAGGCAGAGGACAGTGGGCTTTGGAAGCAGCTGTGAAATCTGGCCGCCCGGTGGGGCTCTCGGGAAGTTTGTTCTGGCTGTGTCTGGGGCTCCCACTCAGCATGTCAACTGCTTGGCGGGGTACCGTCTTTCCATGGGAACCCACGGCTGGTAAATCTGGGCTGTGTGCAGGGAACTGAGGCCACAGTGTCCTGGGGGCATTGGGGAGGGGGGAGAGAAAGGCCTTTGGGTTTCCTGCTCTCAGAGGTACTGCTGCTCCCTTGAATGTCACAGAGGTGGCTGGTGGCGGTGCCGGAGGTAAGGGAGGTGGGTCATCTCCCATTTAATGGTGCTCACAGATTCTTTGGCTCATTAGAGGTCACTGAATTAAATCTTCAGTTTCAAAAATCAGCTTTCTGCCACTGTGATCAAAGCATCAGTCATAAACAACTCAGAGGGAGAGCAACTTCAGCTCCTCGTTTCCAAGGGCTCAGGCTACGGTCGACTGATTGTGCCTGGGCAGAGGCATCACGGTGGCAGCAGCATGTGGTTTTAGAGAAAACAGAAAAGAGACAGGAAGGGGAGGGAGAGGGGAAAGGACCAGATTCCCCCAAGACACCTTCAGGGGCCTCCTTCAGCCAGTTAGGTCCCTCTGCATGAAGCCCCCAGGACCCCCAAACTGCAGGACTGGCTGCAGACAGAGTTCAAAACACGAAGGTGTGCGGAGCATTTCAGGTTAAAATTGTGACGAGGAAGCTGAGGTCCAAGCCACCAGTTTGGATCTTGAGCCAGTTTCTGATGGGACACTAGCCCCATCAGCGTTTGGCTCTGGCAGCCCTTGACCTTCTGCCCAATTCCCCCTGCCGTCGTGAAGCTAGCCCCCAAGGTCCGTTCTCTGACTTGTCCAATCCCTCCTCCTGAGGCTGGCTATCAGGGTCTAGCTGTCAAAGTATTGAAATTCAGCAATCAAAAGCCCCCTTTGGCTCACCTAATTAAACTCCTCATCCTAACACGGGGCCCCCCTTTATAAACTGCCATTTCCCTATGTGCCACGTCTGCGTCCCCTCCGTCCTCTGTCTTCCTGTCTGGGGGTACCTGGCCTCCTTCCCCTTGTTTCCTTCCCTTTCTCCCTCTTCCTCTGTTTCCCGTCTTTGTCCCTTATCCCTGCCCTCTGCCCCTCTAGGGCAAATACATCTCCTCTGTGCTGAAAACTTGGTTCTGGGTTGACACTTTTCCTTTCAGGTTCCAAGGCTGTAAAATGGATGTTAGCATCTTTGCACAACTGGTGTGAGCCTCGAGTCTGCACAGGCAGTTTTCATAAGACTGTTTCACTGTCTTACGAAGAATCACTTGGAGCTGTAACACTTGAACCTGGGTCTTTGTCCTGCTACTCTTGTGGGGGTAACCCTCCAAACCTGGGGCAAATCTTAGGGCTTTTGGGAGGCATGTTTCTTCATCTTTAACCCAGGATATCTACCCAATGATCTCACCGATTCGAAGCTTTGGTAGAACCACGTGCATTCATGGCAAGGTACACAAATGCCCTCTTCCCTCTATCTGTGTAGCCTCCTGAGTACTCACAGGACAGTTTGGCTGCTAGAGGAATGATGTCTCCAGAAATGACCACAGTGAGTAGGAGTGGGACTTTGATGTGGGCCTCCAGATGGTCAGGGCTAGGAGCGATGGGTGTGGGTGGCCTGATCCTCACCTACGGGCTTCCGTGTCCTTTGACCTCCTTCTCTGATTTGTGTAAAAGCTGGACATTCCATTGTAATATGATATGTCAGGGTCCCGCCACCCTTCTCAGTCCCAAATAAACACACAGATGCTATATTAGTTATGAAACTGTTGGTCGGTGACTAGGGCTTCCTATTGGCTAGCTCTGTCTTAGTTATTAACCCATTTTGATTAGTCTACGAGTTTCCACATGTTCATACCTTACCAGAGAAGGGTCCAGACCTCTTCTTACTCCTTCTGTGATCTACATGGTGACTGAGTCTGGCGGGCTTTCTCTGCCTACTTTTCCCAGAATCCTCCTTTCTCCTAGTCCCACCTATCTCCTGCCTCTATTGACCGCAGTGTTTCATTCATCAACCAATAAGAGAAACATATACACAGAAGGACATCTCCCATCATTCCATCTTATATTTCACTCCCGTAATTTTCTTTTTAGCCAAGAGCTTCTGAATCGGCTGGCTATAATTCCAGACTTAATGACTGAGGGTTACAATCTGATCCTAATTCAGAAGCTCAGAGGGCCGATCACATTGCAGAGGAGTCAATCCTCTGGCTTATACCCAGGAGAAAGGACAGTCTGGGATGAGGTTGTTTAAAATGGTGTCTTTCTCATATACAGTATTTTTACTATTTTCCTCCAAAGGCCTTCATTCTTTTATCTCTCAGACATTCTTGGTAAAAAATAGTCTCCTCTTTTGTATAAACATTTTCATTAATCCTAAAACATTTATTGTGCTTCACTAATCAGGTTAGAGGATTAGCAAAAATTGGGATTTTTAGCAATTATGAGCGACAGGCAGGTTGGAACCACAAGGTGGATGATACTTTTCGTGTGCTGATGGCTTCATTACTCAGTTTTGAGTTTATGGATGACAAAAGTAAAGTGTCCAGTTTACTTCCTAGGTATTGGAGGTCTTGGCCTGATCCCAGGGCTCTGGGTGAGTGGGAGAGGGATTTGTGTTGGCTTCGCATGAGCCCTGAGGGCGGCAAAGCCAGTCTGTGTCCACAGAAGTTCTCAGGTGGACACAAGTTCATCTTTCTGGGTTATCTGGAAATTCAAATGCCCAGGGCTCTCACAGGGGATGTCATACGTGACGGTGATGCTGGCGCTTTCCATGACTGGACTGTGGCAAGCCAGTCACGGGGCTAGGCACCGCACGAGAGCCTCACCTGGTTCTTTCATGGGCTGCCATAGAGAGGACTAACCACACCTCTCTTTAGTACACGGCACAGAGAAGGTAAACCAGCCCGCCCGCCCAAGGCCACACAGACACTGGTAGAGCTGGAGTGAAGAGGGGGTACTAAAAGTAAACACCAGGGAGGGCTGTGTGTGGGGAGGGGTGTAGTAGGAGGGGTGTGAGAGGGGAAGGGTGTAAAAGGGGAGGGGTGTGGTGGGAGGGGTATGTGTGGGGGAGGGGTGTGGGAGGGGAAGGGTGTGAGAGGGGAGGGGTGTGGTGGGAGGGGTGGGGGGGGAGGGGTGTGTGTGTGTGTGTGTGGAGGGGTGGGGGGGAGGTGTGTGTGTGGAGGGGTGTGGGGGGAGGGGGTGTGGGAGGGGTGGGAGGGGTGTGGTGGGAGGGGTGGGAGGGGTGTGGGGGGAGGGGGGAGGGGTGTGGTGTGAGGGGAGGGGGAGGGTGTGGTGTGAGGGGTATGTGTGGAGGGGTGTGGGGGGAGGGGGTGTGGTGGGAGGGGTGTGGTGGGAGGGGTGGGAGGGGAGGGGTGGGAGTAGGGAGGGGTGTGGTGGGAGGGGAGGGGGAGGGGTGTGGTGTGCACAGCAAGGCCTGGACTGGGGCCAGAAACTGGCTCTCGGCTTTGATGATCTCCCTGACCTCTCTGGGTTTTACTTTTTTTATTTTTAAATTGTTTTTGTGGTTTGCTTGTAAATGAGGAGATTGGAAAAGACGAACTTAATTTTGACTCTTTCTATCTGACATTCTGGAATCTGAGAAATTGTATGGAGAAGAAAAAGGAGCACCAGAATAGACTGAATGGCCTCATCCCCCATGCAGAATGCTGCATCTGGCCTGCATTTCCAGCCATGACACCTCCCTGCTGGTGTCTGCGATTACAGACGCCGTCTTTATGCGGCTCAGAACACTCGGCTGCCTAGCACTCCAAGCCCCTTGAACATTGCCCTCAATTTTGCGGCTTCCCCTCGTGTGCCCCAAAGCTGCAATGACGCATAAACAACCAGACCAAGAACAATGGCCGTTTCTTGGTATTGAAGAGTGTATCAATTTTCTGTAATTCCTTGTAGCCGGCTGAGCATACATTATAGAGTTCAAGCGTTTTGAGAATAAGCTATGAAGAATTGTTATCTGCAGAGAGAGCTGGCAGTTTATCCCCTTTCTGAGTGTTTGGGTGTTCTCTGCTGCATGAGCGAGAGGGCTGGCCTCGGGGATGTGTGCCCAGGGGAGGAGGTGGTGGGGAGGGAGTGGCCCCTCAGCCTCTGAGGAGAAAATAATTCAGGGTTGGAGCTGGAAGGAGGCTCTCCCGGGGGCCTGCAGGCGGCTGTGTAAAGTGTGACACAGAAGCCCAAATTTGAATCAAAGTATAGAAGAAAAACCAGGAAAACTTGGGTTCATTTCAATCTTGCCTGCTGCCTTATTCCTCCTCAAAGTGACTCACAAGTTTCAAGGCCAGCTCATCAGAGCACTGTGGGGTGAGCACCTCTCCCTCTCCCCATCCCTCCTCATCCCTCCTCAGCCAGGGATTCAACAGTCATGATGGACTTCGGTAGCCATTGTCTAAACAATGAAACAAAATTACAGTCCTCCTTTGTTAAACTTCCTGTGCTCCCGGGAACCTCTCTCTCTCTCTCTCTCTCTCTCTCTCTCTCTCTCTCTCTCTCTCTCTCTCTCTCTCTCTCTCTCCCCTCCCTCCCTCTCTCTCTCTCTCTCTCTCTCTCTCTCTCTCTCTCTCTCTCTCTCTCTCTCTCCCCCTCTCTCCCTCCCTCCCTCCTCTCTCTCCTCCTCCCTCATTTACGCTACCCCATGCTCTCCCCCACAAAGAGGTTGATGGTGAGGCTTAGAAAGCCCCCACAAGCTGTTGAGCTGACCCGGAACCTCCAACAGCAACACACACACCACACACACACACACACACACAGACACACACACAGACACACACACACACACACAGACACACACACAGACACACACACACACAGACACACACACAGACACACTCACACACACAGACACACACAGACACACACACTCACACACACAGACACACACAGACACACACACACACACCACACACACACACAGACCCACACACACACACAGACACACACAGACACACACACACACACACAGACACACACACACATACACACACACAGACACACACACAGACACACACACAGACACACACACACAGACACACACACACACACAGACACACACACACACAGACACACACACACACAGACACACTCACACACACACCACACACACACACACACCCTGTGTGCCTCTTGGGGTTTCTCAGATAGCTTAATTAAAATGTCCTCACTGACATCACATTAGGGCAAACCCCCAAACTGTAGAAGCCACAAAGCCCGGGGTGGACCGATGTTTGTTTTCCCCATGCGTTGAGGAGCCCAGGGCAGTAACAGGAGCATCATGTACCGCCCTGAGACCTTCCCGCCAAAGTCTGGAGCCAGGATGCTCTGCTGTGCAGAGGAGCTGGCCCCAGTGCCGGTGAAGCAAGAGCAGTGGGCGTCACGAGGACCCCGAGCTCTGGGGTTAAAAGCATATGACCCTATTTTTTTTGAGTATATGGGGTATACAAGCACATATTATAAAACTTAGAATGTATGAAACGTAGCGTTACAGGTTTATTAATTATTACATAGAGACTTTAAATGGTTGGCTATTTATGTTTTCCAGTTTGCTATGTTATGGTATTACATGTCATGTCACATTTTAATCAGGCTTTAGGATAATGAAAATTATAAAATTTCATAGTTAGATTTTAAATGTTCTAAAAATCTCTGATTGTCCCTGTTACATAGCCACCCACTTCTCTCTCCCCAGGAGTAATGGCTATCGCTAATCTTGTATAATCCTTCTAAAGAGAGTCTACAGGAACAGAGCACAGGCCTCCCACACTTCCCTCTTCACATAGCAGCCTGCCTTATCCTTTAGAACACCGTGGCCTCTCAGCGTCTGACACAGGGTGGTCTCTCAGCATCACAGGGTGGCCTCTCAGTGTCACAGGGTGGCCTCTCAGTGTCACAGGATGGCCTCTCAGCGTCTGTCACAGGGTGGCCTCTCAGTGTCACAGGGTGGTCTCTCAGCATCACAGGGTGGCCTCTCAGTGTCACAGGGTGGCCTCTCAGTGTCACAGGGTGGCCTCTCAGCGTCTGTCACAGGGTGGCCTCTCAGTGTCACAGGGTGGCCTCTCAGCGTCTGTCACAGGGTGGCCTCTCAGCGTCTGTCACAGGGTGGCCTCTCAGTGTCACAGGGTGGCCTCTCAGTGTCACAGGGTGGCCTCTCAGTGTCACAGGGTGGCCTCTCAGTGTCTGACACAGGGTGGTCTCTCAGCGTCACAGGGTGGCCTCTCAGTGTCACAGGGTGGCTTCTCAGCGTCTGTCACAGGGTGGCCTCTCAGTGTCACAGGGTGGCCTCTCAGTGTCACAGGGTGGCCTCTCAGCGTCTGTCACAGGGTGGCCTCTCAGTGTCACAGGGTGGCCTCTCAGTGTCACAGGGTGGCCTCTCAGTGTCACAGGGTGGCCTCTCAGCGTCTGTCACAGGGTGGCCTCTCAGCGTCACAGGGTGGCCTCTCAGCGTCTGTCACAGGGTGGCCTCTCAGTGTCACAGGGTGGCCTCTCAGCATCACAGGGTGGCCTCTCAGCGTCTGTCACAGGGTGGCCTCTCAGTGTCACAGGGTGGCCTCTCAGTGTCCCAGGGTGGCCTCTCAGTGTCCCAGGGTGGCCTCTCAGTGTCCCAGGGTGGCCTCTCAGCATCACAGGGTGGCCTCTCAGCGTCTGTCACAGGGTGGCCTCTCAGCATCTGTCACAGGGTGGCCTCTCAGTGTCACAGGGTGGCCTCTCAGCATCTGTCACAGGGTGGCTTTGGATGAGTTTGTAACAATCCCCCTCATCCTCTGCAGGTAGTGGGGACCTTTAGTGTACACCCTGTCAGGGAAGTGGGCAGGCGGCCCTGTGCTACAAGAGAAGTTAGTGCCAAGTTTATAGGCAAGTGTGTGAATTTGGGTGCTCTGTGTGTGATGGATTGTGATGTATGTGGTGTGTGTGTGTGTGTGGTGTGTGATGGATTGTGATGTGTATGTGGTGTGTGTGTGTGTGTGTGTGTGTGTGTGTGTGTGTGGTGTGTGTGGTGTGTGTGTGTGGTGTGCACGTGCATGCATGTGCATATGTGTGTGTAAATGCATATATGTATATGTGCATACATGCATGTGGCTCTGTGAGTGTATGTAGGGGCTGGAAGGACTGCTCAATGGTTAAAGACACTGACTGCTTTTATAGAGGACCTAGGTTCAGTTCCCAGCACCCACATGACACAATCCTCTATAACTCCAGTTCCCAGGCATCTGATCCCCTCTTCTGGCCTCTGTAGGGGAGGCCTCTGTGGTGTAATGCAAGGGAAGACTCATATTTATATAATAACTCTTTAAACAAATGTCATAGCCTGGCAGTGGTGGCGCACGCCTTCAATTTCAGCATTTGGGAAGCAGGGACAGGCAGATCTCTGTGAGTTCAAGGCCAGCTGGAACAGAGTGAGTTCCAGGACAGCCAAGGATACATAGAGAAACCCTGTCTTGAAAAATCAACAAACCAATCAACCAACAAACAAAACAAAATTCAGGCCTTGAGTTCAGTGCCAAAGTCCCTTTTACAGGTCACGGCATTGCCTAGGCTGTCCCCAAGAAGTCCCTCTTACAGGTCATGGCATTGCCTAGGCTGTCCCCAGGAAGTCCCTCTTACAGGTCACGGCATTGCCTAGGCTGTCCCCAGGAAGTCCCTCTTACAGGTCACGGCATTGCCTAGGCTGTCCCCAGGAAGTCCCTCTTACAGGTCATGGCATTGCCTAGGCTGTCCCCAGGAAGTCCCTCTTACAGGTCACGGCATTGCCTAGGCTGTCCCCAGGAAGTCCCTCTTACAGGTCACGGCATTGCCTAGGCTGTCCCCAGGAAGTCCCTCTTACAGGTCATGGCATTGCCTAGGCTGTCCCCAGGAAGTCCCTCTTACAGGTCACGGCATTGCCTAGGCTGTCCCCAGGAAGCTCCTGCTCCTTGTTTAGTTAGTGGGAGGGAGTTCCATTTTCATTTGTGTTAGTTCTTCACATCTGGGCACGGGAATTGCCCCCAGTGCATGCTCCGGCCCTGATCCTTCTGCCCACGCGCAGCTGTCTACTAAACTTATTTTTCTTTCTCGTTTCCCTTCGACAGTTTCCAGGGTTTTATTTTCTGTCTTTGGTTTTGCGGTTTCACTAAGCCATGACTCAAGGTGATTTTGTTTGCACACTTCTCCTTTCGCGTTTTCCTTGAGTTTCCTCAATCTAGACTGGGAGAATAATCCTCTTGAGTCTGCCTCTAGCTGAAGTTTCTCTTCTGCCTTCAGAATTTTGATGACATTAGATCCTTCCACCCCTGTGTTTCTTTGTTTTCGTAACAAATTGCATTGAAATATAATTTGCATAAACACTGTCAATCAATTTAAAGTGTGTAATTCAGTGATTTCTTAGTATATCCAGAGTTGAGAAATGATCACTGCCATTAGTCTCAGAAGTTTCAACCACCCCAGGAAGACACCCTGTGCCTCTTACACTTCCCTGTGTCACTTTTGTGGTTTGCATGAGAAAGGACCCCGAGGCTCATGTGTTTGAAGGGAGTAGAACTATTCGAGAAGGATTAGAAGGATCGAGTGTGGCTTTGTTGGAGGAAGTGTAGCAGTAGGGGTGGGCTTTGAGGTTTTAAAAGCCCATGCTAGAATGAGGATGGCTGGCTGTCTCCCTGCTGCTTGTGGACCAGGCTGGCGGCTCTCAGCTACTTCCCAGCACTTTGTCTGCCACCAAGTCTCCTGCCGTGAGGGTCTTGGGCTAACCCTCTGAAAGTGTAAGCAAGCCCCCATGACATGGTTCCTTTCAGGAGCTGCCTTGATCACCATGTGTCTCCATGCAGCAGAACAGTGACCGAGGCACTCACCCACACAGAGCAGAAGGTGCTTTCCATCAGCACATGCTTGTGTGTTCTGGACATTTCATATAATATGGGGTCTTTTGGCGCCTTCCACTTAGCACAGTATGTTTAAGATTCGTCTTTGTATAAATGTAACACACCCCGTTGTGTTTCGTGGCCAAATACTGTTCCATGGACTAGATACACCAAGCTATATAAGTTACACCAAGCTATATACATTTCGGAAATTATGAATAATGAAGCAGCAAAAAATCTATCTACTCATCTCTGAGTAAACGCATAACTTCATTTCTCTTGGGCATATGTTGGGGAGTAGAATTGCTAGGTCAAATGGTAACTGTCTGTTTAACCTTTTGAGGAAGTTAATGACAATTTTCAAAGCAGCTGTACCATCCACCAGCCAATGTGAACTGTCTGTTTTTTTTGTTTTTTTTTCACTCCTATGCTGACGTTTGTTAGCTGACTTTTGGACTATGGCCATTATTCAGCACAAGATGCCACAGGGGTGGCGTTGGATCACGTTTTCAGTGTGTGTGTTCCCCATGTCTAATCATTCTGTGACGTGTCAATCAGCCATCTGTTCTTTGTTTGTTCAGACCTTTTCAGCTGGTTTTGTAAGTCTTACTTGTGGTCCTGGCTGCCCTAGAAGTTACTATGTAGACCAGTCTGGCCCCGAAACCCACAGGGATCCGCATGCCTCTCTGGGATCCAAGGTGTGCATCACCACACTCATCTAGATTTCAGCTCTTTCTGACGTTACATTTCTGGTTTTTGAGAAATGTAGCATATTTTTATGTATTTAAAATGTAAATTCTGCGTGAGAAGATGTTCACAAATATTTAATCCCATTTTATGGATTGACTTTCATGTCTGTGGAGAAAAAGGAATTTTATTGAAGTTCAAAATTGACTTTTCTTTTATTGTTTGTATATTTTATGTCACAATTTAATGGCATTTAATGTCATAATGCAATGTTGTGGATATTTATTCTTGCACTTTCTTCTAAGGTCTGTCTGTGTGTAGATATTCTTTTTGAATTAATTTTTGCACATGGTGTGAGGTAAGAGTCAACTTTCTCTCTTTGGCCTGGAGTACCCCATGGCTCTTGCGTGCTCCAGCACTAATGCACTCTTTGTTGAAATGACTGCTTCTGTTTCCCTGGTTGGGTTGTCTTAGATCCTTGTTTAGAATTATTTGGCCACAAATGTATGGATTTATTTTTGGATCTCAGATCTCTTCCAAATTATGTGAACATTCTTGTACATAATGATCTGTCTTGATTGCTTTGGTGACGAGTTTTGGAATCAGAAAGTGTTTCCTCTAAATTAATTCTCCTGTTTCAAGAACTTAGGTGATTCTGGGTGTTTTCCATTCACACAGGGCTGTCAGTTTCTAAAAATGAGGCCAGCAGGGAGTATGGAGAAATTGCATCAAAATCTGGAGGTTGCCGGGGATGTCACCTGATTCACGAACAGGGTGTGTCTTCTGATGGTGTCAGGGCTGCATTTCTTTCAAATAGGATCTAAATTTTTCAGAATGTAAGTTTTGTGCTTATCACGCTTATGTCTAAGTATCTTGTCCTCCTTTATGCCAAGTTTGTCTCTTGTGATGTTACTGTGAATGAACCTGTGTTCTGAGTTTCCCGCGTTTTGGGTGCTCATTACTCGTGTGTAGGAGTAGAATTGCTTTCTCACACCGACCTCAAATTCTAGTTCTCACTTACTAGTTGGTGCTATTACCTGTGTGTGTGGGGGGCTTCTCAGGAATTCTGCTCAGAAAGATCATTCCATCTTCAAACACAGGTGTACCTCTTCCTTTATAATCCGGGTTACTCTTGTTTCCTGTTCTGTCCTGTTTAGCACATCTGATATAATACTGGATGGAACTGGCAAGAGTGGACATTCTTCTGTTACTTTCCACCTTAGGAGGAAAACACCCATTTTGCTGGACCACCAAGTATGATGCTCAGGGGTTTTATTTTATTACTTTTATTACTTTTTATTACTATATTCAGGAAGTCTTTTCCTATTCCTGATTTGTTAAGTTTTTTTTATAAAATGATTTTACAGTGTTGTATTTTGACAAGTCTAGGTTTTATATCTGTTGAGATAACCTTGTGATATTTGTTCTTAAATTTTTAAAAAAGTTAGGTAAATTTATGGTTTTTAAACGTTATCATACATTGAAGGCTTCAGGAACTGTGTAGCCTTCTTGTCTTATCTTTATATGTATCTGGTTTTCATATTTCACTTCCTTGCATTTTATGATAGTTGGTGTCTCCCTTGTAAAATATTAAGTCTGATGAAGGCAGATGTTCCGTCTTATAATAAATTATTGACTATGCGAGTGAGCAGAAATGAGAGAGAGAAAAAAGAGAAAGACATAGATTGTGGCTCAATCATCCTGGAAATGTCATTTTCTTACCTACATTTGAGCCCCAGTAAAATGGCAAGTGCAGACTTCATGATCACCCTGGAGTGGTGTCCATTTCTAGCGCCTCCTTCTCTTGGGCCACAGACCAGCGATGCTCACCTCCACAGCACGCAGCACAAATTGTAAGGATCAAAAGTGTCCATTTTATTGGGATTGTGATTCCTGCCTAAGCACTGGGTTGGGTTTTGGGGCCACCAAAATGCATAAATGTCTTAAGTCATGCAGAATCAGTGGGAACAGAGATAGATATATAGACAGACAGAGTGTGAAGTAAAATCCCTGGGGGACCAGTAGAGAAAACGGTAGAGGATGAAGCTCCCTGGAGACTGAGGTCTTAATTAAATGATCAAATAAACACACTGCCATTTATGGTGACAAACAGGAAGACAGGAGCCTGGGATTTGTGATAGGCAGGACATTTGTTGAATGAATAGTGCATTCCAGGTTCAGCTTGGGTTTGGACTGGGTATTGCTGATGTTCGGGTTGTAACTGGTTCTGAAACAGCGTGGCAGAGCAGTGATCTGGGTCCTAGAATGCAGTGAGTCCCAGTAAAGAGCACAGGGATTTAGAGGCCTGAGTGGACGTGTGATTGACGGCATCAGGACCTGCCCGAGACTAGAGCTGACCAATACGAATTTAAAAGACGCCTGGTTCTTACAAGCTGGGATGAAAGGTGTGTGCCTGGCTTCCATGGCTTGTGGCTGACTTTGCTTTCTGAATTCTCAGACAAGCTTTTTAATAACTCTTAAATAATATATCACTACAGGGGTCTCCAAAATAAGCAGGCGTGTTTTAGCCACAGTTTTGATAAGAAGAAAGCAAAAGGATTGTGTAGGTCAGGGCTAAACATGTGGTATGTTTAAATATAATTAGGGAAGTCATTCAGTAGCACAGGTAGGGCAGACTGGAGGGTAAATGTGTCACCTGGGAAATGAGTTTTTAATTATTATTATTATTTTTAAGCAGTAACTTTGAAGGAAGCCCACAGCATGTCGGGGAGGAGAGTTGTATTGCCCACGTTGTGTTGGAAAGAGTAGAGGGTGTGCTAGAGAGTGAGAGCCAGGGCTCGGAGGTGGCGTGTGGTTTCAGGATGGTGATGCTGTGGTTTCAGGATGGTGATGCTGTGGTTTCAGGATGGTGATGCTGTGGTTTCAGGATGGTGGATGCTGTGGTTTCAGGATGGTGATGCTGTGGTTTCAGGATGGTGATGCTGTGGTTTCAGGATGGTGGATGCTCTGGTGGGAGAGGATGCTTCCCCGTGGGAGCTGCTGCTTCTTAGGAGCAGACAGGGCCAAGCAGAGCCTCCACTTACAGGAAGTGTTCTTAGGATAAGGGACAGGTGTTTCCACAAGTGACCTCTGGTCACACTGGGCCACATACTGACACCCTCGGTGTGTTAAAGGACAGTGTTTTGATGCTCCTCTCCTATGAAGACTGCATGAGGCAATCCAGTATTAGGAATGGGGTTCCCAAAGCAGCAACAGAGTCAGAGACAGCCCCTGCCTCCATCGTTTGGAGTCTCCCAAGAGGACCAAGCTACACAACTGTCACCTATATGCAGAGGGCCTAGGTCAGACCCATGCAGGCTCCCTGGCCGTTAGTTCCTATGAGCCTCTGTGAGTTTTCTTGTGGTTTCCTTGAACCCTCTAGCTGCTAAAATCCTCCCTCCCTCCCCTCTTCCGCAGGATTCTCCAAGCCCCATCCAACGTTCAGTTGTGGGTCTCTATATCAGTTTGTCAGTAGCTGGATGAAGCCTCTCTGAGGACTGTTGGGCTAGGCACTAATCTATGAGTGTGGCAGAATGTCATCTATTGGGGACTTCACGGAGGGAGTGCCCCACCCTGTGAGTAGCTCCAACTTTTGCCGTCACTGGGCAGCTCAGTGGTCCAGGTTCTGACCATGGATAGAGAGATCGGGTAGAGGGAGCCGTGGGAAGCAGAAGGAAGAAAGAGCAGGGCATGTGGGGGGACGCTCCCCCTTATGCGTGGAGCCAAGGGAGATGGCTAGAATGAAGGCCATTGTGCAGGGCACTGTGTATATATCACAGCTCATTAGGAGAACAGCTTAAGCTGCTTTGGTGTCAAAATAGCTGTGGGGAAAACAACCTTAATAGCAGGCTGCAGATGAAAGCAGATGAAACGGCAAAGAAATGAGCATTTTAAAAGAAAGCAGTCAGGCTGGAGGGACTGGGAGAGACACAGCAGAGTGTTGCAAACACCAGCATATGCCTCTGAGGAGTGACAGGAGACAGCCCAGTCTCATGGTCCCCAGCCCCAGTGCTGGCCACGTGCAAAGCTCCAGATCCCTGGAGCCGGTGGGTAAGAGAAGGGTGTGAACCCGCTCCTGGGGACCGCCTTGCTTGTCCTGACACCAGCCCTGCCACTTCCTCTGGCTTCTCTCTGCTCTCCTCTTGAGACCTCTTCCACTGAGTTCCCTGGGTATCACATCTTCACATGGTTTCTGTACTGGCCGTCTTGTGTGACACAAGCTAGGGTCATCAGAGAGGAAGGAGCCTCTGTTGGGGAGATGAGATGCAGCTGTATGGCATTTTCTCAGTGCTCAATTGAGGGCCCAGCTCACGATGGGTGGTGCTGTCCCTGGGCTGGTGGTCCTGGGTTCTATAAGAAATCAGGCTGAGCCAGCCACAGGGAGCAGCACCCCTCTGATGGGAAATGTTCTTCCGTATACATGTTTGTCTTACTGGTTGGTAAGTAAAACACTGCTTGGCCAGGCAGGAAGACATAGCATGGCAGACACTGCCACTGGCTGACCAAAGGGGTCTGGAGGTCTGTACGGACAGGCAGGGAGTGACGTAGCTGGGCAGAGAGAATATAAGCAGGGAGAAACAGGACATTACTCTCTTCTTTTCTTTGAGGACACACTGAGTCAGCCACCATGTAGGATGTCAGAGGGTTAACAGGTCCCCGGACCTTTCTCTGGTGAGAGAATACCACGAGGAAATATTAGATGAATAGAAATGGGTCAGTAAGGCACTCCCCTCGCCCTTTGTCCTACTGGGCCTGCTGTCCATTGCTTCAGGTGAGCATTGGGCCAGGGTGAGGGTCCCACAACTCCCCCACTTCTGTGAACTTTCTGGGTCTGCTCTGAGCACATGGACCTGCCTATCCACTCGGGACCACTCTGAGGCTGCACTGGCCTGATCACTGGACCTCATCACTGGCTCTCTGCAGGAGGACAGACCTCCAAGAGAGCTTAGATCACCTAGAATTACAGACATCGAACTCTTGACCCATCTATGCCCACTCAGAGGGAGAGTAGGGTAGAGAGACAGAGACTCCACCTGCACCCACTGGAAGAGGCAATGGCAATGCAAGAAAATGCCTGAGCACACCAAAGCAGATGAAGCAGAAGAGAACGGCTTACAAAATAACTTCGTAAAAATGATAGAGGCCCTCAAAGACAATATGAGAAAATCCCTTAAAGAAATGGAAAAAACAAACAAACAAAAAAATTGGAAGAAATAGAGGAAAAGACCAAGCAAAAAAATGCAAGAAATGACCAAATCTCTTAAAGAAAGCAATGAAGACAAGAAAAAAACAAAACAAAACAAAACAAAACAAAACAAAACAAAAAACAAAAAAAAATCAAACAGATGACAGGAATAATTCAAACAGTTCAAGACCTGAAAACTGAAATAGAGACAATAAAGAAAACACAGGGAATGCTGGAAATAGAAAAATTGAGTAAATGATCAGGAACTACAGATACAAGCATAACCAACAATACAAGAGATGGAAGAGAGAATGTCAGGCGCTGAAGATAAACTAGAGGAAATAGATTCATTGACCAAAGAAAATCTTAAATCCAACAAATTCTTAACACAAAACATCCAGGAAATGTGGGACACTGTGAAAAGGCCAAACCTAAGAATAATAGGCATAGAGGAAGACGAAGAATCCCAGCTTAAAGGTGCAGAAAACATATTCAACAAAATCACTGAAGAAAACTTTCCTAATCTGAAGACGGACATGCTCATGAAAGTACAAGAAGCATACTGAACACCAAATAGACTGGACCAAAGAAAAAAGACCCCTCAACACTTAATAATAAAAACACCTAACATACAGAATAAAGAAAGAATATTAGGAGCAGCGAAGGAAAAAGGCCAGGTAACATAAAAAGGCAGACCTATCAGAATTACACCTGATTTCTCCATGGAAACTCTCAAGGCCAGAAGGTCCTGGATAAATGTTCTACAAGTACTAAGCGTCCACAGATGCCAGCCCAGGCTACTATACCCAGCAAAACTCTCAATCACTATAGACGGAGAAAACAAGATATTCAATGACAAAGCCATATTTTCACAGTACATATCCACAAATCCAGCCCTATAGAAAGTTCTGGAAGGAAAACTCCAACCCAAGGAAGTTACCTACATTCATAAAGGCATAGGCAATAAATAATCCCACTTCACCAGAACACAAAAGGAAAAGCCAGGCAAATATACTCACAGTACCAGGGCCAACAACAAACAAGAATTAACAATCAATGGTCCTTACTTTCCCTCAACATTAATGATCTTAACCCACCTATAAAAAGACATAGGCTAACAGAATGGATACAAAGACAGAATCCATCCTTCTGCTGCATACAAGAAACATATCTAAGATTCAAAGACAGATATTACCTTAAGGTAAAGGGTTGGGAAAAGATCTTCCAATCAAATGGAGCCAAGAAGCAAGCAAGTGTGTAGCTATCCTAATAACTACCAAGTTAGACTTCAAACCAAAATCAATCAAAAGAGATGAAGAAGGTCATTTCATATCCATCACAGGAGAAATCCATCAGTACAAAGTCTCAATTTTGAATATTTATGCCCCAAATACAAAGACACCTACATTCGTAAAAGAAATGCTACTAAAACTCACATAAAACCTCACACACTCATAGTGGGAGACTTGATGGGGGACATTTCAGGGTTAGGGAGAAACCTGGTCCCCAGGAAACCCCCAGGAATCTGCAAAGATGACCCCAGCTAAGACTCCTAGCAATAGTGGAGAGGGTGTCTGAGCTGGCCTTCTCCTGCAAACAGATTGGTGACTACCATAATTGTCTCCAGAGACACTCTACCCAGTAACTTGTGGACACAGATGCAGAGATCCTCAGCCAAGCACTGGGCTGAGTCCTGCTGAAGAAAGAGGGGGGGGATTGACTTTGGGCGTCAAAGTCATGATGGGGGAGCTCACAGGGACAGCTGACCTGATCTCCTGGGAGCTCATGGACTCTGAACCAATAGTTAGGGACCTAGGCCCTCTGCACGTGTGTGACCGTGTGTAGCTTGGTCTGTCTGTGCGGCTCCTAGCAGTGAGGTCGGGACCTGTCCCTGGTGCTTAGCTGGCTTTTGGGAACCTGATCTTGATGATATGGGTAACAATGCGGCATTACATCACCCAGCCTTGATGGGAGGAGCAGGAGCTTGGTCCTGTCTCAACTTAGTGTGCCATGCTATGTTCAAGCCCATGGGAGGCCTGCACCTTTCTGAATGGAGAGGGAGGACAAGTGGATGGAGAGGTGGGTAGATGAGAGGAGCAGGGGGATGTCAAGGGAGGGGGGAGGGAGAGCTGTGGTCAGTATGTAAAATAAGTGAAAACCAATGCTAATTAAATAAAAAAATTAAAAAGACAAAAAATGGGTTAGTAATTAAGACAGAGCTAGCCAATTAAAAAAAAAAACGCTAGTAAGAGGCCAACAGTTTTATAACTAATAGAGTCTCTGTGTGTTATTTTAGAACTGACAGGGCTCTGGAACTAGGCTGGTGGGAAAGAAATGCACGTTATACCCCTCTATGACCTCTGCATCAATCAGCTCCTGTCTCCAGGTTCCAGTCCTGCTTGAGTTCCTGTCCTGACTCCCTCCAATGAGGGACCATGATCTGGAAGTGTGAGCTAATAAACCTTTCCTCCCTATCTTACGGGGTTTTTATTGCGGTGAAGAGACTCCAACTCTTACAAGGAAAGCAGTTAATTGAGGGGGCTCGCTTACAGTTTCTGAGGTCAGTCCATCATCATCATCACGGTGGGGGGTGTGGCAGTGTGCAGACAGACGTGCTGGAGGAGTAGCTGAGAGTTCTACATTTTTCAGGCAACAGGAAGTTGACTGAGATACTGGGTGGTGTCCTTAGCACAGGAAACCTCAAAGCCCACCCCCTACAGTGACACACTTCTTCAATAAAGCCACACCCCTAATAGTGCCACTCCCTATGAGATTGTGGGGACAATTACATTCAAACCACCACACTCCCCAACTTGCTGTTTAATCACGGTGTTTTGTCACAGCAATAGAAGTCCTAACTAAGACACCTTGGTACTGGGGGTGGGGTGTTGCTGTGACAGACCTGACTGACCATGGGTTTGGGAGGATTGTGGAAGGACTTTGGCACTTTGGGTGAATGCTAAGCGCTCTGTGGGATGTTCTGTGGGAACTTTGAAGGTAAGAATGTCGAGTGCAGTGCAGAGGATGGAGGCCTGTCTTGTGAAGTTTTAGAAGGAAGTTTAAACATTCTATCAGGGCTGTTTGCTATTTTGAATTAAGGTCCTGTGGTTCTGGTCAGCTGGGGCTGAAGAATCAGCTGTGATTAATAAGAGACCAGAACTACTGACGTGAAACCTTATGTCACTGGGATATGGATGCTGGTTGGCTGGACCTAAGAAATTAGTGGTGATAAGAAGAGACCAGCATCACTGAGGTGACATCTGGAAGTGTTTCCTGAGAGCAGAGATGCTTCGTTCCAGAGGCTGCCACGGTTGTGCCTTGTGCTGGCAGCTGGACTTGGTAATGTGTGAGTGTCACCCAGGTGGTACTAGCTTTGAAGGCATGAAGGGTCATGGAGAGCATCTGAGACTTGGCACGGCGAGAGGCCATTGGTAAAGGTGCAGTCTCAGTGTCTGAAGGCCCAGGACTGAAGGGGTCATGCAAACAAGTTGAGGCCTGGCACCATGAGCAGAGCCTGTGAGGGCCTGTTGGTGACGGTGCAGCCCAGTTGCAGCAGAGACACCAGCATTTTGGAGATGCCAGTGCCGTGGGACGACCACCATGGACAGCAGCAGCAGGGGAGAGGAGCCAGCCGGAGCCTAGAGGACAGCTGTGTGCGCTGCAGAGGGCGGGGCCGGAGAGGGGACCCACGCCCTCTGAAGGAGTCTAGAAGATGACGAATGAATCCCAGATAGTTGAACTTTGAGTTATGTATGCTGTTGGAGTTTGGTTTTCCTTGGTTCAGACTGTGACTGTGCCTTGGTTTTTCCCTCTTGAAGAAAGTATTTAATTTAACTTTGATTTTTAAAGGAGCCCACAGATGAAAGACCAGAAGTTTTAAAAGAGATTGGGTATTTTAAAGATGGAAGTTTTAATGTGTTTGAATTTGTAAAGACTGTGGGACTATTACTGTGAGATCTCAGGGATGCAGGGCTGCGGCTTAATAGTGATGTGTTTGTGTGTCAAGTTGACAAGGGGCCAGTTGTACTGGTTTTGCGTGTCAACTTGACATAAGTAGAGTCATCAGAGAAGAGCCTCAGTAGAGGAAATGCCTCCATGATATCCAGCTGTAAAGGTATTTTTTCAGTTAGTTATCCGTGGAGGAGGTCCCAGCCCATGCTGGGTGGGGCCGTCCCTGGGCTGGAGGTCCTGGGTTCAGTAAGCAAGTAGGCTGAGCAACCCACGAGGAGCAGGCCAGTAAGCAGCAGCCTCCACGGCCTCTGCACTAGCTCCTGCCTCCAGGTCCTGTCCTCTTCCGACTTTTTCCAATGATGGACCATGATCTGGAAGTGTGGGCCAAATAAACCCTCTTCTCCTCAACTTGCTTTTTGGTCGTGGTGTTTCATCACCGTGATAGAGACCCTTCTAACAGGTCTTGCTGGAGTAGGCGTGGCCTTGGTGGAGGAGGTGTGGCCTTGCTGGAGTAGGCGTGGCCTTGCTGGAGTAGGTGTGGCCTTGTTGGAGTAGGTGTGGCCTTGTTGGAGTAGGTGTGGCCTTGTTGGAGGAGGTGTGGCCTTGTTGGAGTAGGTGTGGCCTTGCTGGAGTAGGTGTGGCCTTGTTGGAGGGGGTGTGGCCTTGTTGGAGGAGGTGTGGCCTTGCTGGAGGAGGTGTGGCCTTGCTGGAGGAGGTGTGGCCTTGTGGAGTAGGCGTGGCCTTATGGAGGAGGCGTGGCCTTGCTGGAGGAGGCGTGGCCTTGCTGGAGGAGGCGTGGCCTTATGGAGGAGGCGTGGCCTTGCTGGAGGAGGTGTGTCATGGGGGGAGGGGCCTCTTGCTTAAGCTTTGCTGTGGCACAGTCTATTTACTGTTTTCTTCTGATCAAGATGTAGCCGGCACCACGCCTGCCTGCCTGCCTGCACACAGCCTTGCTCCCCCTCATGATGATGACGGACTGAACCTCTGAAATTATACACGAGCCTCCCCAATTAAATGTTTTCCTTGTAAGAGTTGCTGTGGTCATGGCGTCTCTTCACAGCAATAGAAACATAACTAAGACAGCCAATGTTCATCTGTAAGTAGCCCAAAGAGCTGTTCTGTTTGTTTCTCCTCAGTTCCCGAGTCATTCCCCACGTGAAACACAGCAGAATACATGTAATCATGTTCCCTTTCTTCCCCATGTGAAACACAGCAGAACACACGTAATCACGCACCCTTTCTTCCCCACGTGGAACACAGCAGAACAGATTTAATCACTCCACCTGTTTTCCTCACATGCAACACACAGAACAGATGTAATCATGCACCTTTCTTTCCCATGTGAAACACACCAGAACACACATAATCATGCTACCTTTCTTGCTAAAAGCCTTCAATATTTCTTTTCTGTTCTATCTAGTGATACACAAAGCACGGAGCTTGGTGACTTAAAACAGCCATCTTTGTAGACCAGAAATTCGGACAAGCATTGGTGGGATTTTTCTGTTTCATGGGCATTGGCAGAAGTCAGCTGATTAGCGTGCAGCTTTTAATGACGTCACGTGCTTGTGACACTTGGGTCAGGAAGGCTAGGGGCTGGGCTCAGTTGGGACTGTCAGTTTCAGTACTCACCTTTGTTCCCCACGGCTTAGCATTTGAGGGCGGTTAGTCTTGTCACATGGTAGTTAGTCTTAAGAGTCACCATGTGATGCTTTGAGGAAGCTGCATGATCTTATGGCTTAGCCTTAGAACCCACAGAGTGCCCTTTCCATAGTATGCACTGTCTGGCGCTGTACAGGGAATGTTGTGAGGAAGGCAGCCCCTCTGTAATGGCAGCATTATGACAGAACAGTTACTCATTCTTTTAAACACCGTCAGGGTGAAGGATGATCTTTTTAAGCGTTGCATATGGCGCTTGATGGCTGCCCCCCCTCTGGTCTGCCTGCTCATCGTTTCCAAACGCATTGTGGGATGTTTTCCATTCATTCTTGGCAGATTACAGCTCCCTGAATATTCAGCTATCTCTCACCATTCAGTTCCTCGCTGTGTTTACAACGGACTCCTTAGCCCTCCTTCAGTTAACGGGTTTCCTACCCCCTCAGCTAAGTGCCGCTTCCCGCGGGAAGATTTGTGTGGATCCGCTATGTCTGTTCAGTGATTTGACCCTCAGAACCTACACACAAGATGGTGTGCTTATTGGTGCTTCAACGGGTGGTCATTGAGCGCTTTCTCTCTCTGTGACTCAGTTTCCTCATTTGCAAATGGAGGATGCTGGTTGATGTATCTGTTACTTTTCTGTTGCGGTGATAAGACACCATGCCAGGGCAACTTATGGGAGGAGTTCTTTATTGTGGCGTGTGATTCCACGGAGGGAGAGTCCTTAATGGCAGGGGAGGTTGGAGCAGGAAGCTGAGGGATCACATTTTCAACCTTAAACACAAAGGAGAGAAAGAGTCAAACAAAGGGAGAGACAGAGACAGAGAGAGACGGAGAGAGACAGACACGGGTGTGTGTGTGTGTGTGTGTGTGTGTTAAGCTATGAATCCTTGAAGCCTGCCGCCAATGATGTGCGTCCTCTAGCAAGACTCCACCACTTCGAGCAGCATCATCAATAGGGGCCCGTGTGCTGAAGTACCTGAGCCTGTGGGCGTCACTTCCCATTCACACCAATAAGCACTGGGGCTGGCAAGCAGGTTTGCCTGGTGCTGTTGTCTCATTCAGTCGCTTCCTTGGCACTCTACTGCAATCTATTTGGAAGCAACACGTGTGTTGAGCAAGGACTGTGATCATGACTCATTAGTGATGTCTACCACGGGCCCAGCAAGGCAAGAGGGAGCATGCATGCAGTGGGTTCTTGTATACCTTCAAGGCTTCTCTGCTTTTGAATTTCCATTTGTGCTACAATATGCAAGACATATTTCCAAAATCCTGGACTGTGAGAGTTGGAGGTTTTCCAAGCAGTTGACAATGTCCATGCCTGGATTACAAATCTAAGAGGCAGAGGGGAATTGATTCACCCAAATCAGAACCTTCGTCCAGAGTCAGGACCTAACTAATGAGGGTGAGTGTGGTTTACAGCAACCAAACCACAGTTGGATGTTAATTTCCTCTCAGATTCTCTCAGCTCCCTGGCAACATTAGGATACAACAGCTGTCCTGGATGCCATCACTTACCAGCTGGGTGCACTTTGGGGAAATTTGCTTTTTCTAAATCTTAGTTTTCTGTGAATTGTGGACAACACCCTCTCAAAGGTGAGATGGTACCAGAAGAACCTCTTGCCGCTGTCTCTGGAGTACAATGATGCAACGCAGTCGTAAGGTTGAGACCGTTACACAGTTACCACTGGAGTTCTTACCTGACTTGACTACTGGAGCCAGCACAGAGGTCCAAGTAGTGCTGGGTTGCAAGACACCTCCTCTAACCATCTGTGGTGGGTTGTGAGGCCTCTGGTCATCTGTGGTGGGTTGTGAGGCCTCTGGTCATCTGTGGTGAGTTGTGAGGCCTCTGGTCATCTGTGGTGGGTTGTGAGGCCTCTGGTCATCTGTGGTGAGTTATAACGCCTATGGTCATCTGTGGTGGGTTGTTAGGCCTCTGGTCATCTGTGGTGGGTTGTGAGGCGAGGCCTCTGGTCATCTGTGGTGGGTTGTGAGGCCTCTGGTCATCTGTGGTGGGTTGTGAGGCCTCTGGTCATCTGTGGTGGGTTGTGAGGCGAGGCCTCTGGTCATCTGTGGTGGGTTGTGAGGCGAGGCCTCTGGTCATCTGTGGTGGGTTGTGAGGCCTCTGGTCATCTGTGGTGGGTTGTGAGGCCTCTGGTCATCTGTGGTGGGTTGTGAGGCGAGGCCTCTGGTCATCTGTGGTGGGTTGTGAGGCGAGGCCTCTGGTCATCTGTGGTGGGTTGTGAGATGTGGCCTCTGGTCATCTGTGGTGGGTTGTGAGGCGAGGCCTCTGGTCATCTGTGGTGGGTTGTGAGGCCTCTGGTCATCTGTGGTGGGTTGTGAGGCCTCTGGTCATCTGTGGTGGGTTATGAGGCGAGGCCTCTGGTCATCTGTGGTGGGTTGTGAGGCGAGGCCTCTGGTCATCTGTGGTGGGTTGTGAGATGTGGCCTCTGGTCATCTGTGGTGGGTTGTGAGGCGAGGCCTCTGGTCATCTGTGGTGGGTTGTGAGGCCTCTGGTCATCTGTGGTGGGTTGTGAGGCCTCTGGTCATCTGTGGTGGGTTGTGAGGCGAGGCCTCTGGTCATCTGTGGTGGGTTGTGAGATGTGACCTCTGGTCATCTGTGGTGGGTTGTGAGGCCTCTGGTCATCTGTGGTGGGTTGTGAGGTGAGGTCTCTGGCCATCTGTGGTGGGTTGTGAGGTGAGGTCTCTGGTCATCTGTGGTGGGTTGTGAGGTGAGGTCTCTGGTCATCTGTGGTGGGTTGTGAGGTGAGGCTTCTGGTCATCTGTGATGGGCTCCAAGGGCTCACTCACCTTTTTGAAGGATAAACAAAGATTCTCATTTTCTGCAACCCTAAAGCTTCAATACTGAACTCCGTGGTGAATTGTGGCTTGTTCCTGGAAAATGTTTCCAATCTAGATTCCCATATTGAGAAAAGAGTGACACATTTAACAAGCCAGAGGACTGACCAGGCGAAGAGATAGAGGCAAAAGCCAGTGTGAGTCAGCTGACTTCAGACTTGTGTGTTGTAAGGTAATAGTGTAAGGAAATATCCCGGCGTGTGATGGCACAGAGTGAGAGAGAGTCCTTGGAACCTGGTGTTTGTCACTGACAGTTGAATAATAATGAATTAGATCGAATAGAAAGTTTAAAAATGTACAGCAATGAGTTATGAAGTTACAAAAGTAAATGACTTGGGAAAAGTCAGTAGAGGGCAATTATTGTGCGGGCCCAGCAGTGCACTGAGGGCTCAAGAGCAGCGGGAATGGTTAGGTGTTAATCTGATTTTGGGAGGGCTAATGCGCGAAGCTCTCCACGCAACAGGGACGAATACACCTCTAATCATGCCTGTATTAAATTTAGTACCAAGGAGAGAGGCACTTCTCGCCTCAATTTTATAGGAATGCAATTAACACGGATATGAAAAAAGTTAAAAGAAACAGAATTAGATTTGAACCTCGTGGTCTATCTTGGATGAAAATTAAGATGTATTTGTAGGGTATGAGCAGGTACATTTCCCAGGGAGTCTAGGTTGTGACTGAAACAACTCCTTCCTGTAATTTCCCCCTCTTTGGTTCTTTCCTGGAGGAGCAAGTTACTAGCAGGAAGCCAGAGGATTTGAGGCAGCCCATGATGAGGATGCCATGCTTGGAGGCATCACACAGTCAACAGAGATGAGTGGAAGCTTTCAGGCTGGTTGTACAGGGTAGGGGTGGGGTGAGGGGTGCAGGTGGATGGAAGCCCTTATTTAGCCATGAGGCCTTTGTTAGTTGGGCATGGAGGCTCTTTATCCTGATGGCCGGCGGTCAGCTTTAACCTGATGGCCGGCAGTCAGCTGTTATCTGATGGCTCGGTCAGCTTTAGTTCTGACTTGTAGAGGAGTACAGTTCTACCTACAGCAGCGCAGATGGAGACACATTATTTCTTTTTGAGATTTATGGATTTTTATTTTTATTTTTATGTGTATGAGTGCTTGCATCCTGCATGGTGTGTATGTGCACCGCCTGAGTTCCTGCTACCAATGGAGGTCAGAAAAGGGTTTGGAGCCTCTGGAACTTGACCTATGGAAGGTTGTGAGTCACCAAGTGGGTGCTTGGAACTGAACCTAGGTCCTCCACAAGAAGCCATCTCCCCAACACTATTAGACATATTTTTAATAAAAGATGTTTTTGATATTATGCACACAGATTTGTTTCCTTCGTAACATATACTCTCCCTCCAGACAGGAGTTAAGCAACAGAGCCCTTGGTCTGGATAAACATTAGAAAAGAGTATAATTAAAAGAATGGGCTTAATTGGAAAATTGATCCAAAGCCCCATTTAGTCCCCCTCCCCCACCAAACCGGGCAGGCCTTTTTGATGGAGCCTGGCTGCCTCAGGAGTTGGGGACAGAGCTTGCTTGATTAAGATGTTTCTTGGGAAATGGAATTAAGCCTAATGATTTCCAATGGAAAGGGCTGCTAATTGGGGAGGCAATGTTGCTTAATTGGGACACCTGCGGGTAATCAAAAGCTCTCTCCCAGTGGCCTTTCCTGCCTCTGGCTCTGGGATGCTAAGGCGATGCTCTCTGTCTGGACTCAGAGAGGCCTTCCTTTCTGTCTGGCCTTAGAGCGATATCCTCCACAGGCCAGGAAGCCTTGGTTAAGCTAAGGCCTCTGGATCTGGGCTGCCCTGGGTGACTCATGAGCTCCGAGGAAAGGCAGAAACGGGCAGGGACAGTGGGTGTAGCCGCCTGTGATCTCAGAATTCAGAGCACTAAGCCGGAGGGGCGGGGTCCAGAGCTGGCTCTAGTTATTTAGCAACCTTGAGAATGGCCTGGGAGGTCACATGGCAGCCCCTCAGTGACCCTGGGTGTGAGGGATTTGTTGCAGAGGTCACTTTCCACAGTGAGAGGTGCCCTGCTCCAGTATGGGTGGCCTCGGAAAATGCTCTGCATTAGCCAGGAATACGGATTTCTGCCTCACATCTGGAGCCGGGATTGTGGCTTCCATCTCTCTGTCCCTCAAATGGGGATGACTGAACACCATTACAGGACACTGGGGGATGCTGTGCCAGATTAAGAGATACTAAAAGGGCTGCTCATCTCTAGGTGTGAGGTGGGAAAGGTACACTTTTTCTTGGTTTTGGTGACTGTGCCTCACTCAGGTTAGCTGTGAGCTCACAGTCCTCTGGCCTTGTCCAGTGGGACAGCAGGGTATTTTGTGCCATGGGCTCTACTGGACAACAAAGAATCTCTGCAGAGAGGTGACCCTAGGGATAGTTTATTGGGAAGGTGTCTGTGCCGCTTACACAGCAGGAGAGAATGCTAGGTGGAAAGAACTCTAGAATGTTCTGGGAGTTGTTGCTGGCGTGTGTTTCTGTTTGGTTATGGGACAGCAGAGCCTGTATGGTAAAAAGGACCAGTGAAAGAACACCCCAGCCCTGAGACCAGAACCAAGGAGAACTCCCCGTTCCTAACCAACTCAGGAATTGAAATCCAACCAATCCCTTGAGCATGAAATCTAACCAGTCCTTGAGCATGAAATCCACCCAATCTCTCAGCTTATCCAAGCTCAGGAATTGAGATCCTAGCAACTCCCACCCTGAACAATCTTCACCCTTGAAAGCCCCACCCCTAGGAAACCCAAGATAAGCCCTGTACCTGTGCAAGTTGGAATTGTCCCCTTTCCACCCTGGCACAGGCAGCCACACTCCTGTATTCCTCCCTCGAAGTAAATCTCTTGAGTGAGGTTTGTTGCAATGCCTTTCTTCCTGGTTGGGGGCAGAGCAGAAAGTAACTCACTGGAGAGGAGCAGAACTGCTACATTTGCATGGGACACACACTTAGTGGAGCGCAGCAGAGCTGTAACATTTTGGCCAGGGAAACTTTCCCTTGCTGGAGCTGAATTGTTACTCTGTGGAAGCTGAGCAGAGCTGTAGCACTTCCACTTAGCAGAGCAGAGCAGAGCTGTAACAACCTAGGTTACACAGGAGGGGCATCTCAGAAGCCATGGAAGTTCCTTCCGGAAGCTTGTTGGGTCCTTCTGTACCCAGCAAGTGGATGGCTGCCAAGGAGTGCTTGGTGAGGCAGTGATGGGACAGACTGAGAATAGTCTTATAGGAAGTGGCATTCTAGTCTGGGAGCAAAAGAGAAGGGAGGCTGGCTGTTAAGAGTAGTTTTCCTGCCAGCTTTTACCCAGTGATGCAACAGTTCCAAATAATACACAGAGACTCTGTATTAATATAATTTTGTTGGCCAGTTACTAATGTTTCTTATTGGTTAGCTCTGTCTTAAATATTAACCCATTTCTACTAATCTCAGTGTTTCCATGTGGTCATATCTTACTGGAGAGAGAGAGACTGGCGTACTTCTCTCTCCGTTCTCCATCTCGAATCTCCTCCCTACTACTTCCTCTCTCTTCCTAGTCTCCTAGTCCCACCTATCTTGCTTTCCTATTGGCCAACAATGCTTTATTCATTAACCAATATGAGAAACATATTTACAGAATGACATCTCCCATCATCTCCTCTTTTCTGTCTAAATAAAAAGAAGGGTTTTAACCTTAACATAGTAAAATATATAACAAAACAGTTATCAAATAAGAACCATGGTTAACAATGTTAAGTTCATTAACATTTAGCAAGATTTAAAGAAAATATTCCATCATCTACCCTATCTTTGTGAGTCTAAAGTCCTATATGTAACTTATCTTTAATCCTAAGTAAGGAAAACAATAACCATAACTATCTGTCTTCAGCTCCTTCAAAGACCACAGAAGGATAATATACAAACTTTAGAAAGGACAGAGACATCTCACTACCTGGTCAGTCACTCAAAGTTCTTCTTTAATGTTTCATCTTCTGCCTATAAGTCATAGTGTGTCTGGCAAACTCCTCAGCAAAGCAGGAAACTTTAAACTGTCCATCTGTATTGACAGTTTGTCAGTCATTTATCTCTGTGTCCTGCAGTCTGTCTGGCAGACTCTTCCATGAAGCAGGAATCCTGTAGCAATGTCCATCTTTTATCAGCGGTCACTGTTCTGTGGGTCCTGTATGTTCAGTTTACACAGCATAAAGTCAAACAGTCTAGACAAGAGTAGTATCTTGCCCAAATGGCTAGTCTTGCCATATTGGAGGTAAACTCCATAACAAGTTTCTTTAATGTCCATCTTCCTTTCTGATGCAGGTGGTGTTGCCAGGAGCAGTTGTGCCTCACTGATAAGAAAAACCCTAAGCCATTTTAAATGCCATATTCTGTAGGTCTTTGAAAGGTTTGAAGAATGCCTATTCATCTTATACAGAGATATACTTCTCTGTATATCTAGAAAACCTAACTAACTTAACTATAAGTTTTGACTATTATAGGTAACTATTTATAATCTGTACTAAATTATACATTACATTTCTAAATGAGCTATATAAACACAATACCTCGGCAAGAGGAGAAATATACGTATCACAAAATCAACCTTAAATTTGTATCAATAAATGAAAATCCATTCCAAAACAAAGTATTCATATCTATACCAGCTGGCTGCATGGATAGTTCCACAGGTGACAAATCCCCAAGTTCCCGCAAAGGCAGTGGGAACTAAAGAGGGGCAGTTGGGGTATGTAGCAGGGGTTGCTTGTCTGACCGTGTTTGGACTCTGCAATTGAAGCTTCACCAGAGCCCTGTCTCTCTGGTGGCCAGTGGTCCTTTGTTGATGTTTCCTCTCCTCCTCTCATCTCTCATTGCGCCGATAAGCTCCCTGCATCCTGCCACTCCAATGGGAACTTTGGCAGAGTCTTGAGACTCCCAACCAATATCCCCTGACAACTGAAATGACGTGGGACAAGGATTTGGGGACTCAGCTTCCTGAGGAGGCTAAGGTGAGAGAGTTCTGGTGACAGACAGGAAGCAAGCCTGCTGCTGCAGTTTTAGCTTTGAGAGGTCGCACAAGGTGAGCTGGGGCATGGGGAATTGTGGCTTTCACTGTGACAGCCGTGTCATGTTTTCTCCTTCCCTTGTGGTTTGGGTACAGCATTCATGTGCAATGGATACGGTAGGGTTTCCAGTCGTTTCTGAAAAGCTGTTCCCCAAAGCTGGTCCTGATGCAGAGCCTTGGGACTGAACCCATTGCCATCTACCCCATCAAAAGCATCTTGAGTGTTGAAGTCTGTTGAAGTGCTCGGCTCTGACTTCCTGTAAAGCACTTCCATGACGAGCTGCTCTGTCAGAAGATCAGTGAGTGTGGCCCAGGTCAGCTAGGTGGGAGAGCCTCTCTGTTTTCTTCCTGAAACGTTTAACTGGGCCAGCCCCTTCTCTCCTGGTCCTCACGGTACTAACATTATGCCGTTCCTTGGCAGAGAATGCCTTAGACTGAGACTGAAGCATGCCGGTATCGCAGGGAGGGCTCTTGGGAATGCTCGCAGAATTCTCATTCTAAAGTTCGAGTTCAGCTCCTTCTAACTCATTTGGTTTCCTTTTGAATCCTGCTGGAGAAGAACAGGGGGCTGGAAGGGACTTTCCCTGTGTGTGGGTCCACCCTGGTCTGCTTTTTATGAGTGGCTTCCAGGGCAGGACCTGTTTCTTCCCTCCCATGGCCTCTGTGACTCTGTGAGGGTGGAGAAGCAATAATCACTCCCTGGTACCAACTTTACCACTGGCCACAAATTTCCCCAGCCGCGTGTATGAGTCGGTGCTATTACCTTGCTACACTTAAGATGGGTCAATGAGCACACGGATTTTATTTCCGTGAAGCGTTTCCCACAAAGAGGAAGCAGGGATCATGTCATAATGAACAGCTTTTAAATCTGCAGGCTGTGATGCCATATGGGGTGTCATGTCTGAATGTAGGCATCATGGACACTTTGGCAAATGGTAAAAGGCCTCCGAACACACAATGACCAAAGTGGAATCAAAGGCAAACATGAAATGAATCCCGGGTGCCCCTGGCAGCACTTGCCTGTGATGCATTGTGTGACTTCACTGTAGCTTTGGTTCTGGACACGCAACCCATGTGCTTTGTATTGTGCATGCCACCGCATCATGCAATGCCAGTGAGCCATGTGTAAAGCACCTCAGCCCTGATTTGTGACTACATCCTATAAATTGCACTATTTTTATTGCATGCATAAAATGTTTTCTCTCCTGATAGGAACATAATGGTTTAATTATGAAAAAAGCCCTTTAATATTTTCCTACTGTCATTTTTCACATGTAAATATCACATTAATCTGTCTTTGGATTGTCTGGTGTTAGGATGTTTGGTTTTAAAAATTACTATTTGAGCTGCTGACTCAAGCTTCATAAAAAAGGCATCAAATGACTTCTGGCTTAAAATTGGGGCAGAATTTCCAATAATTTCTGAACTGGTTGTCTAAGTTACTTTTTAATTGCCGTGATGAAATGCCCTGATCAACACAACTTACCATGTTTAATTTGGGGTCCGCCATTCCAGAGGATAAGAGTCCATGACCATCATGGCCCGAGCATGGCAGCAGGCAGACTGGAGCAGTAGCTGACAGATCGCACCACAATCACATATGAAAAGCTCACTGGGAACCACATGGGCTTTTAAAACTTCAAAGCTCACCCCCCAGTGACACACTTCCTCTAACAAGCCACACCTCCTGATCCTTCCTAAACAGTCCCACCAACCGGGACCAAACATTCAAATGTAGGAGCCTAAGGGCACATTCTCATTCAAGCCACCACACTGGCTCTAGACATTCTCCTGCCATTTAGTACCAGGTGTGTATGTGACAACCATAAAATAAAAATATCAGTCAGCTCTGAAAAACAAAGGCACTCTGCGTCCCACAGTTTCAAGTACTCTGCTGGAATTCATTCTTTATGTAAAAATAAATAAACATGTCCATCTCATTAATATACAAAGTCCATGTCATTAGTATGCAATTATGCTTTCACTTTTAACAAGTGGTATAATTATATGTATACCAAGGACTTGGTTTAGGGAAGCTTAAAACCATTTGTTTATTGGTTGTGTCTATGTATGTATGTATGTTCACATGTGTGAACACGTGTGTGAACACGTGTGTGAACACGTGTGTGTGTGTGTGTGTGCAGCAGAAGTTGGTGCTGGGTGTCTTCCTCAGTTATTCTCCACTTTTTTTGAGACCTGCTCTCTCCCTGTCCCTGGAACTGGGCATTTTGGAGAGTCCCCAGGATCTGCCCAACTCTGTCTCCTTCTCCAGAGCTGGCGTCTAGTCAGCCCCAGAAATAATGGCCACGATGCTTCTAGAACTTTATTTCTCTTACTCTGCAGAAGCCATGCATCTGGGTCAAGAGGCCTATGCCCTCGGAATGGTGTTGGACTTTTCCTTCCTCTTACAGTCCCGAAAACAGCACAAGTGTTGTGTCCATGCAGGGCTGGTGGCTGGAGCTGTCAGGATGGAAGGGTAAGGACCCAACTGGCCGAATTATAGGCCAGTGGGCAGTTTGCTCAGCAGTGTATCTGCTAATAAAGCTGCTGGGGCTACTTGTAGAAGGTCATTAATCTCAATTAGACCTGGCCCTGACATGATTGGGTTTGGGCTCAGGCTTCCTCCATCAAGCCTGGCTCAGCCATTGGTCTCTTCTGCACCCGGACTCTCTACAAGCTGGTACCCACACTGATGAAACAGTCTCTAGCCGTCTCTGGGGAAGAGATGAAAGACTGTGGCTCTTCTGAGTCCTGGCCCAAGGGTGAACAGTGTCCAACCGCGGGCTGCTTAAGGAAGATGTGACATTCATTCTGGAGAAATTATTAATCACTGCAATTATGAGGTTATTACTCTGCCAGGTGCTTCTTTTCATCATAGTCCCAGTGAGGCTGTGTTGGGAGAGGAAGTTGGCCCTCGGTGTTGAGCAAGGGGAGAAAAGCTAGCAGCTGGCTCTCCAGATCCTGTCCAGGGCCAGTGCATTCCTCATCAGAGAGGGGGAGTGGTCTGGCTTAGTGGGTTGTTCAGGGCTCAACTGTTGGAAATTATGGCTCAGCCTGTTATGATAGGGAACAATGAAGGGGTCATTTGTTTGTGGGCCTGGTCTGCTGGACTCAGGCTGCACAGGGCTGGCATCTATGAGTGATGTTGTTATAAAGAGCTGTAACAAGGCGAAAACTGAATGGGTACAAGTTGGAAAAGAAGTTTATGTGTTAAAGGAAATATCTTTTCACAGGACAGAGAACATTACAAATCCCTCAAAATAGTTAACTGTTTTCAACATTTGTAATTTTAAAAAATATTGCTCTTGTATTTATAGATTACATTCTAACGGTTATTTATTCAATTTGGACACGCTTGGGTTTTGTTGGAGATGGGCAGGTGTGGGTTGATTACATACTTTTTCTTGCTCACCTTCCAACCCACAACCTCACTACGGCCTCATCATCGCAATGTGGTTGGGTTGAATTAGGGCTCTACGATTGTCTCATGAGTGTGGAAATGTAGCTCATGGATAAGCCAGCATTATTTACCACTGCTGACTTTCTTTTGGGATGCTTACCACGTTTCTCCCAGAGTATCTCTCTTGGTCTCTTTATTTTCTACTACTAACTTATTTTGTTTTGATTAGATATCTTCATAGTTTTATAAAGTCTGTAAAAACGCACATACATAGTATTCTAGTTTACTTTCCTGTTGCTGCGATAAACACTATGGCCAAAAGCAACCTGGGGAGGAAAGGGTTTATTTCATTTTACAAGCTATAGCTCTTCCTTAAGGGAAGCCAAGGCAGGAACTCAAAGAAGGAGCTTCAAGTAGAAAGCAGAGGAAATGGTTTACCAGCCCTTGTTCATTTCCAGGCTCATGTTAACTACATTCCTTACATAACCCAGGCTCACCTGGCTAGGGAGGGTACTACCCACAGAGGACTGGCCCTTCCTACATTGATTAGTAATCAGAAAAAAAAATAGTCTGTGAACATGCTCATGGGCTAGTCTGATGGAGGCAATTCTTCAATTGGGGTTCTGTCTTCCAAACTGTGTCAAGTTTACAGCCACGATTAGCCATTACAGGTAGATACCCTACCCATTTGGTAATGATGCTTTTCTCTTAGAGTCCTCTTCCTTAGAGACTTTCTTCCTGCTTCTAGCTTGGGCTGATAGTTCATTTTTCATGCCTGCAACACAGCATCAACAGTGGGTAGCGTATCTTTCCTGCTTTAGATGGTCTGTTTGTGTTTTGAGTTCTCTTGGGTGTGAAATGTATTTATGCTCACCCAAACAATAATTCAGATGACTATAAAATCTAAGCACTCCATTGAATACCTTTTACATTGCATCCTCAATTCTTGCCACACAAATGGCAGCTTAGCTGGCTGTAAAAGCTAAGTTCTCCTTTCAAGCCCTTTGCACTGAGTCTTCAGTTTGCTACATCACTTTGGTCTATTTATAAAAGAGGAACATAGGGTGAAAAAATACTTTCAGAGCAAATTTATTGCCCCCCAGTGATTCCATTGAATTTTTAATTTATATCTTTCTCTTCCATTTCAAAGTTCTTACTTGAACTCTATTTTCTTAAAAGTTGTCAGAATCTTATTATTTCTTGAATTCAATATCTTATATTTTATGAATAAATTAAGGTGTATTTCTTTTTCTCTGTCTTGTTCTGCTTTTCATACTGGAGAATTTTGTCTAATGTTAGTTGGTTATCTTTATCTGTTAAAAGGGCATTTGAAGTGTGTGTGTGAGTGTGTGTGAGTGTGTGTGTGAGTGTGTGTGTGAGTGTGTGTGTGAGTGTGTGTGTGAGTGTGTGTGTGAGTGTGTGTGTGAGTGTATGTATGTGAATGTGTGTGAGTGTGTGAGTGTGTGTGTGAGTGTGTGAGTGTGTGTGAGTGTGTGTGAGTGTGTGTGAGTGAGTGTGTGTGTGAGTGTGTGTGAGTGAGTGTGTGCGTGTGTGTGTGTGAGTGTATGTGTGTGTGAGTGTATGTGTGTGTGAGTGTGTGTGAGTGAGTTGTGTGAGTGTATGTGTATGTGTGAGTGTGTGTGAGTGTGTGTGAGTGTGTGTGGAGGGTGTATGTGAGTGTGTGAGTGAGTGTGTGTGAGTGTGCGTGAGTGTGTGAGTGAGTCTGTGTGTGTGAGTGAGTCTGTGTGTGTGAGTGTGTGTGAGTGTGAGTGTGTGTGAGTGTGTGTGTGAGTGTGTGTGTGAGTGTGTGCGTGTGTGAGTGTGTGTGAGTGTATGTGTGTGAGTGTGTGTGTGAGTGTGTGTGAGTGTGTGTGGAGGGTGTATGTGAGTGTGTGAGTGAGTGTGTGTGAGTGTGTGTGGAGGGTGTATGTGAGTGTGTGAGTGAGTGTGTGTGAGTGTGTGAGTGTGTGAGTGAGTCTGTGTGTGAGTGTGAGTGTGTGTGAGTGTATGTGTGTGTATTTGTGAGTGTGTGTGAGTGAGTGTGAGTGAGTGAGTGTGAGTGTGTGTGAGTGTGTGTGAGTGTGTGTGAGTGTGTGCGAGTGTGTGTGTGTGTGAGTGTGTGAGTGTGTGCGTATGTGTGTGAGTGTGAGGAGGGGATGGGAGATAGTAAGAGTTACTGAACTTGATCACTTAGTTGTCTTTCCTGTAATAACGATAAACAAACCACATATCTAGCTATCTGCTGCCTTTGCTCCATCTCCAGTCTAGGGGGAGAATGACTCCTTTTTTGGCTTACATTTTTAAGCTTTTTTTTTTTTTTTTTTTTGTACTGAGGAAGAAGACGAGGACGGCAGATATTAATTCATTTATATCTAATATACTGATATTGTTTCAGTGTCTTTAGGCTCAGGTATGTGTTCAGAGACCAAACATCTGGTTTTCTTGGAAATAAGTTGGCAGAGTGAGTTACCTGGCTGGGTAGGTTGGGGAGGGAAGCTTGGCACAACATTTTTGAATAAAGTTTTTAAATAAATTCCTGTTTTCAGCCTCATATTCCCTACCTTTTGCCTTTCAATGCACTGAGAACCCTAAGGTCCGAGCCTGCCTGGGATTCTGCATGTGTAAGTGGGACATAGGAAGGAAGGAATTAGCTTATTTAAATTGTAGCTGTTCCCATTTTGAGAGTGTAGGGAGGGATGGTAGCCTCTCCTGCCCTGATATGGATATCACCAACCCTCTATCCACGCATGTCTTTCTAAAGGTTGTGGAAGTGTTTTGAAAATATAAAATTTCTTATTAGTATTTAGGTAGGCTTTTCATAGGGAGAAATGATAAACATGTTAGTTATAGCTAGCTAATGGTCAAATATAAACATGAGGAAGTATTTATGTGTTTTCTTCTTTTTAAAAATTGAACACATACATGACTGGCATCGGTTCATGTTAGGACCTAGGACGTGTTGCTTTTGGCTCACCAAATGAGTCACATTTTTTCTCTCTAAATTGTGTACACTGCGTACAGTAATAGGCCCTTGTTCTCTCTCTATAATCTAATAAAAAGTAAGTAATTACACATAAGTGTAGCAAAGCTAACCAAAATCGAACAATTGTTAGGTGAGGAAGCCACCCATTAGCAGCCTGAAATATTTCCCCATCCATTAGGAAAGCCCAGCTTCGAAGTCTTTAAGGGACAGTTTGACTCACCATCCTGTCCTTCTCTCCCGGAGCCTACACACAGCAGGCACTCTGTAGACCGAAGCTGAGTAGCGAAGACTCACGCCTGACAATTTTATGTTACAGCAGGTTCTTCCCGCTGACTGCAGCGGGTCCTACCGCCATGGTCCCATACCGCCATGTGAGCCCCAAATAACACTCAGAGACTCTGTATTTGATACAATCCTGTTGGCCAGTTACCATTATTGTTTATGGGCTAGCTCTGTCTTAATTATTAACCCATTTCTACTTATCTAAGTATTTCCACGTGGTCGTCTTATCGGGGAGCCGTGGCAGGCGTCTTCCTTCCTCCATGTCTACATCTCTCGACCCTCCCTACTCCTTCCTCTTTCCTCCTTCTAGTCTCCTAGCCCTGCCTATCTAGTTTTCTATTGGCCAACAGGGCTTTATTAATTAGTATGAGAAACATATATACAGAATAACATCTCCCATCATCTCCTCTTTTCTGTCTAAAAGAAAAAGAAGGGTTTAACCTTAACATAGCAAAATATACCATACAATAGTTATCAAATAAGAATCACAGTAAACAATATTTAGTCCATTAACATTTTGTAAGACTTAAAGAAAATATTATCTATCCTATCTTTGTGAGTCTAAAGTCCTATATGTAACTTATCTTTAATCCTAACTAAGGAAAACTATAACCATAACTATCTGTCTTCAATTCCTTCAAAGACCACAGAAGGATAATATATAAACTCTAGAAATGACAGAGACAACTCATTGCCTGGTTAGTCACCCGAAGTTCTTCTGTAATGTTCCATCTTCAGCCCATAGGCCATAATGTGTCTGGCAGACTCCTCAGCAAAGCAGGAAACTTTAAACTGTCCATCTGTATTGACAGTTTGTCAGTCATTTTTCTCTGTGTCCTATAGACTGTCTGGCTGTCTGGCAGCCTCTTCCATGAAGCTGGAATCCTGTAGCAATGTCCATCTTGCATAAGCAGTCACTTTTATGTGGGTCATGCATGTCTAGTTTCTACAACATAAAGTCAAACAGTCTAGACAAGAGAAGTACCTTGCCCAAATGGCTAGTCTTGCCATATTAGAAGCAAACTCCATAAGGAACAACCTGCCGTAACAATTTTATGGTATGTAGAATGTAAGTGCGTCTGTGCTTCAGTTAGTAAAAACAAAAACACTGAAAACCACGTGAACCACGAATCTTAAGGAGTTCACAGATGGATTCATTGGATTTAAAACCATGCGCCTGAGAAGTCCCGTGTGTATTTGAGCCCTGTGACTCTCTGGGGAAGAGTTTTCAGACCATTAAAAGCTTAAGAGTCAGAGCTGGATAGTGGCGTCACAACAGTTTTAATTCCGGGACTTGGGAGCCAGAGGCAGGTGGATCTCTGTGAGTTCAAGGCCAGCCTGGTCTACAGAATCAGTGCCAGGAGAGGCTTCAAAGCTATACAGAGAAACCCTGTCTCGAAGAAAAACAAAGAACAAGGAAAAGCTTAAGAGTCACTGAATTAAATGAGCCGGCCGGTCAGCAGGTACTTGGAATGTGCACACTGAGGTGGAAGGTGCTGTCTGGACACAGTGGGGGCTGTTTTACTGTCTTCAGGAGTCCTGTGCTTTAGAATACCCAGTCTGGCTCCACCAAATTTTGTTGTTGTCATCCTTTCCAGCTGACGGCAGCTTTGGGTACAGGATTTCATTACTGGGGAACAAATCTGAGCTCAGTGCATGAACCCTGGAACTCCAGGCCCTCAAAAGACACTTGCATGCTCATGACTAACTGGATTGATGGAACATCTTGTTCATAAACGTGACCATACTTTAGTCGTATTTACTTGTAAATTACAAGTGATTATCCAATAGTTGTTTTTTCTTTTTTAAAAAAACAGGCTCTTGAAAACTGCTTTAATGAAAAATAAAACTCAAGGCAGATGTGGCAGTGGTGTGCAATGAGTGAACTGTAATTAAGAGTGGCAATTATTCCCAATTAGGCATTTGGAATGCCAGAGTCAGAGCTGCAGTCAAGTCAAGCTGGTGGGGGGTGGGGGGTGGGGAGGGGATCAGGCTAAAGACTAGAGTCAGCCATAGTGAGTGTGTGTGTGTGTGTGAGTGTGTGTGTGTGAGTGTGTGTGTGAGTGTGTGTGTGTGAGAGAGTGAGTGTGTGTGTGAGTGTGTGTGAGAGAGTGTGTGTGAGTGTGTGTGTATGTGTGTGTGTGAGTGTGTGAGAGTGTGTGAGTGTGTGAGTGTGTGTGTATGTGTGTGTGTGAGTGTGTGAGAGTGTGTGAGTGTGTGTGAGTGTGTGTGAGTGTGTGTGAGTGTGTGAGTGTGTGAGTGTGTGTGTGTGTGAGAGAGTGTGTGTGTGAGTGTGTGTGAGTGTGTGAGTGTGTGTATGTGTGTGAGTGTGTGAGAGTGTGTGAGTGTGTGTGAGTGTGTGTGAGTGAGTGTGAGTGTGTGTGAGAGTGTGTGAGTGTGTGAGTGTGTGTGAGTGTGTGTGAGTGTGTGAGTGTGTGAGTGTGTGAGTGTGTGAGTGTGTGTGTGAGTGTGTGAGTGTGTGTGAGTGTGTGAGTGTGTGTGAGTGTGTGAGTGTGTGAGTGTGTGTGTGTGTGTGAGAGAGTGTGTGTGTGAGTGTGTGTGAGTGTGTGAGTGTGTGAGTGTGTGAGTGTGTGAGTGTGTGTGTGTGTGAGTGTGTGAGTGTGTGTGAGTGTGTGAGTGTGTGTGTGTGTGTGTATATGTGTGTGTGTGGTTCAGACAGGGACGGTCCTCCTGAAGCATTCACTCAGTACCTCTAGAGACGCCCTTACTTATGGTTGGACGGTGGAGGCAAGGTCCCAACTTCTCATGCTTGGAAAGAAGAAAAGCGGCCTGCAGGAAGCTATTTTCCCTGAAGATTTCTGAGACCAAGCAATACCCTGAAGAACAATTCCTCATATAAAGCGGGGTCTACGTGCGGGCTGGTCAGGGCTCGACCTTCTCCTAGAGTTCTCGGGGACCCAGGATCCCAGTCTTCCCAATTCCTACAGGTGTGCACTCCTCCATTCACTTCTCTGGAAGTGAAGTAAGTAAGGACTACCTGTTTCATGGTCAGCCTGACTAGGGTTCTATGTTCCTCACGAAGGAACTCAATCTAGCCTTCCCTACGGTTTGTCGGTGCCTGTAATGTGTGACGTGTGGGGGTGGGTCTCTGTAATATTATTTCCTGCAGAGCCTTTTGCCTGCAATCGAGTAACAGTAATGCTTGCATCAATGTGGGGGTAGAAGGCCTACTATGTGCCTGGAGGACCTACTGGCCGGAAGTACATCACGTCTTGGAGCTGGGGCTCTGACCGGAGAATGAGGCCGTTCTAAGGCCATGGACAATAGTGGCTGACTTATGTCACCCTTTGTCAGTCAGTTTTCTTATCAGTAAAATTGGGTGATAACGGGACTGGCTTTGTGGGGCCATTCAGGAAACAGGTAAGGCTTTTGGTGCGGAGCACAGTTGTTTTCTAGAACTGACACATCCCTGTCTTCAAGCCTCTCACCACACAGAGGGGAGACAGACAGACAGACAGACAGACAGACAGACAGACAGACAGACACAAACTAAAGCAGCACAATGTGGCAGGTGCTAGAGAGTCGGGGCAGGGGCTCAGCACAATGTGGCAGGTGCTAGAGAGTGGGGGCAGGGTCAGGGGCTCAGGAGACGGTTATGTGTAGTGTACTTGGAGTAGGAGAAGTTTTGTCTCTTCTGGAGGGGACGTGGCAGATGAATTCTGAGGTTGAGTGGGAGCATGTTTGGGCTTCTTAGTCCCGGATGTACAGGAGCATCACTGGAGAATCCTGGTCTACACAGATCAATTAAACCAGGCTCTCAGCAGGAAGGGAGCGCGGGGCATGCATGTTACAGCTCTGGAGAGAATGGTACCCTGGCCACTGGAAGCCAGGCTATACCTTTAGCTCTGAAGGGAAAGGTATCCTGGCTGTCAGAGGCCATGCTATACCTACAGCTGTGTTCTGGTGGGGATGGTTTCCCACAGGAAGGAAGCAGCTCTGGTCCTCTCTGAGAGAGCTGTTACAGCTGTTCTGCTCTGCTCCGCTAAGGGAGTTTCCCTGCAGAAATCTGCCCCTACTTGGATGAAAGTTGCTATTTCTCTGCCAGCTCCACTCAGGCAAAAGAAAGTCTCATCCAAACCTTATTTAAGAGATTTATTGGGAGGGAGGAGTCCAGGAGAGTGGCTGCCTCTGCTGGGGTGGAAAACGCAGCCCCAAACCGAACTAACAGGTGCAGAGATTATATAGGGCTTCTTAGGGGCGGAATTTTTCCAGGGTGAAGATTTTCAGGGTAGGAATTGGTTGGATTTCAACTGCTGAGCTTGGACAAGCTCAGAGAATGGCTGAATTTCTTGCTCAGGGATTGGATGGTTTTCATGCTGAGTTGGCCAGGGGCAGAGTGTGTGTCTTTGGCCCTGGTTTCAGGGTCTGGGTGTGTTTCTTTGGCTGACCCTTTTACCCTACAGTATGGGCTCAGTAGAAGGGAAGAGAAAGGGGTTGAAAACACGAGGGCATGCTTCCTGTGTTAAGGGCCAGTGTTCACAGGAACATGGGCACGCCGAGTCTCCCACTAGAGGTTAAGTTTCTGAGAAATGTTAGCTCAAAGGACCGAGTTCAGGGAGCTGATGGTGAGATGGTGGCCACAGGACAGTGAAACACACGCGGGCTCTGTCCCTAGGACCGTGGGTCCAGCTCGAGGAGTCTCCAATAGAGAGAAGTGATGCATTTCAGGGTGACTCCAGGGCTGGCCACGAGCCTTGGCCTCGGCCCTCAGCTTTTCCCGTGTGAGCCAATTCCTCCCTCGGCAGCATCTCCTCCATATCTTTCTAGCTGCTTGGTGTTCCCATCTGGAAGCTCAGCATCCCTTAAATGACTCAAGCACAGGAAAGAGAGGCCTCCGGAATCTTTCCTTAAATCAAGGCACCGTTCAGGCTTCCTGTTCCCCTAGATGTGAAGATAGTCGAACAGATGTGTCTAATCCTCCCAGAGAAAATTTCCTTTTGGTTGATATCAAATGTAAATGCTGGGCCCTGAAGGGAGTCTTGAGAAAGTTCTGGCTTGGAAAAACATTTCTTTAATGAGTGTTGGTGTGCGTGGGCCACACTGGTGGCTGGCTCACATGCTTCTTGCTGGCTTTATCCTGCAGGGTTTGTGGACCACGGGCACTTTCTGTGTGGCTGGCACCTTCTTCTCAGGCGGCTATAGGGGTCTGTTCTGGAGACTTAGCATGGGGGCACAGTTTCCAACTGATATTAATACACGAGTTACTTCCAGTAGCCACTGATGCTGCCTAGCAGATCTACACCATGGGTCCTGGCCCCAGGCCCCGGGATGCTACCCATTCTCTACTCCTGTGTTTGCCTCGCACTGCCTCCTGTATGATCGCAACCGTTTCTGCTCTGTGTAGGGGTGAAAAACCAACCCTACCTCATTTCTTTGCTCTCTCTGTCATCCTATCAGCTACATTTGAGGCTGGTAGGAGGCCCAGGTCACAACTTGCAAGTGTAACAGTCTCATTTCCTATGTTCATCTTCATCCTGCCGGGATGGTAGGTGCCCGCGTACAATCATTCTTGTGTCTTGTCTCCTGACGAGCCTCGACCAAGTACCAGGCACCAGGCCTCAGGTGGTGCCAAGGGCTTGGGAGGGCTCTGGACCAGGATCTTCACATCCCTCCAGCGGGGAAGCTGACCTTCTACCCTTATACCCTTTAAAGCTACTGTCTGCAGTTTCTCTGCTACATTGGAAGCTCCCAAGCCTAACAAGGTCACTCACTGCACCAGAGTGTTTGTTCCCAGTGAGCACGGACCACATAGAGAAACGGGACACTCGGTGGCTGTCCCGAGTGACCAGCTTGTTCCAACTGCTTAGTCACGGGGATTCTATACAAAAGGGCCAGCAATCTCATCCACAAAGAAGACCAAATGCCAGCCAGACAGAGAACTCCAGCCATTGGGAAGGAAGAGAGTCAGGAACGGTGACTGATGGGGGAGGACATCTGGGGCAGAGGGGACTTTGGTGAACCCGTGTCTGGAGTGTGGGCACAGGAGAGCTCGCATTGGAGAAGCGAATCCTGATCCCATACAAAACCTAGGTAGTCAGCCCCACAGCCAATAAGAAGTAGAATCAGCGGAAGGAAGAGCCAACTTGAGCCATTGAACTCTGAGGGCTTGAAAAACTGTGCCAGGCTATTTATACAGCGCTGCCCACCGGCTGCTGCCAGCCTGGCTGGATAGCGCGGGCTTTGCGTGCCAAAGCCCCGTGACATCTTTGTAACAGTGCGTGGCTTTGAAGTATAATATAGCAAGTTCACCTGTCACAGGCCCGAGCAGCTCCTCAGTTGCCGCCCCCAGCTCTGCTGTTCCCGTAGAGAGGCCTGTTAGAATCCAACCCCAGAGAAAATGGATGCGGAGCTGAGTGAAGACGGCAGGAGCTTTTTATAGCTTTCAATGGTTGCCAGTAAAGCAAAGAGCTGACAAAACACCTCCGAGGCAACCGCTTCTCTGGACAGACTGTTTTGAAAGGGATTTGGTTCCATTTAAATGATGGTATTTTGAATATTTTTTTCCCCCCGCATTCAGCACCCCCTGCCTTCCTTTTTTATTTTCCATAGGAAAAACGTAAATGTGAATTAAAATGGTCTGGGGAAGTCTAGGCATAAATATTAAAACATTTGGCTGCTGGTTAAAGGGAATTCACGTCTGTAGTTTCTCTCTGTTGCAGGAACTTGCTTTTTATTTTCGGTGGTAAAACGTTGCTCCAGACTCTGTAAGATGCCCTTTTGTTGTGTTCTCACTCTCCCTCTGCTGTCTGCCTGTTCTGCTTCTGTGTCTGGCGGTCCTGGGAACAAAGTGTGTACAGTCTCCAGAGCAGAAGGCTGAACTCTGATGCCAGCTGGGCCCAGCAGGTTCACAAGCAGGCGATCCAGGCTGTGAGGCCTGGGGTGAGCCAGGGCAGATGTGCCTGTGGGGAAGGGCGCGTGGGTGCCCGATGGGCCAGCCTCTGAGGTTTCCAGAGAAGCCGGCTCCGGATTCTAAAAGTTTTTGATTCTTAAATGCAACAGGAATGCAGCTGCACTGTGGTGGAAAATGCCACAGACCCTGCAGCGGGCTGTCGGTTGCCTCTGCTGTGGATGTGCCAGGCTCTCCTGGCCAACGGGAGCTGGGGCTGCTTGAGGCTTAGTGGGGAGCAGCGCCCCTCAGGAATGGTGTCCTTGTCATAGGGCAAGGACAGGCTCATCCAGAGAGACGGTCTACAACACTCTTCGTGCCCTGCACTTCTGGGCTGGTCACCTGATTAAGCTGTGTGCTCTGCAGATTCCTCTCCTCTGTCCCTTTTCCTCTCCCCCTCCCTCCAGACAGTCTTTATGCAGCCCACGCTGGCCTCAAACTCATGATCGTTTTGCCTCTGAGTACTGGCATTATAATCGTGTGTCCAGGCTCAGTTCTGCTCCTTTTTATTTTGTTTTAAAGTCAGTATTTTTGGCTATTATGCAAACAAAGGATATCATCATGGGATGCCCACATATGTGTCTTTATGGCGTGTTCTCATCCCAGACCGCTGCCCTACATGCCTTTTCCCTACCTCCAGCTGGCTCCCTCACTTCCTCCAATTAATCCCAGGCCCCCCTCACGAGCCCTTCCTCCCCTCTCATGAGCCCCTTGCTAGTTTCACAAAGGAAACAACCGTGCATTCTTTTAAGACTGAAAACCATACCTGGCCCGACATAGCAGGTTTCTTGTGAGATGGAAGGACGGCATGGGTGACCGTGATGAGAAAAGTGATGGCATGCTGTCCTTCCTCACGTTGTAAAGAACTGTGGATTGTTGGAGCTGCAGCCTGTACACATGCAGGTAAGGCTTGAGGGCTTTGTCCACACTCACCATGCCATTGTGACTCCTGGCTCCATCCTGTGCAGACTGCTGAGGCAGGGCAGGGGTGAAGCAGGTGGCAGCTGGAGGCCCTTCCATGCCCTGCTCACACGTGCTCGGAGACATCCAGTTTCTTTAAACGAGTGTTTAAACAGAGACAGTCTCCTGAATAGGGCTTCCAAGCCAGCACCCAGGAGTGCTACTCTCCAGGATGTGGGAAGATTTCAGACTCAGGTTGGGAAACATTGCTTTAAGCAGGCTGTGCCTTACATGTAGGCTTACTTCTTCTGACTGCTTATTTTAAGTACGTCTGGTTCATTACGAAGCGAGCAGGGTCTTGCTGAAACACGGCTGTTTCCAGTGCACTAGGTCACCTTGAGCCAGGCCACCAATGCACAGTTCTTTTGGGCCGGCCCTGACCTCACGACCTTGACAGTAACGCCAGTCAGAGCTGGCAGTCCTATTGGAACACGTTCACAGACAGACAGAAGGCCAGGCAGGAAGGACGTTGGTGCCTGGGGGATTTGGCATCCAAGAAGGAGCGAATGAGGTCGAGGATCTGTGAAGGCTGCTGTGGCGTGAGGCATGTCAGAGAGGAGAGCCTTGATCCAGGACCTACGGGTGCTTCTCAGAAATGAGGGGAGGCCTGTGTGGCCAGAGGCTTGCTGGACAGTGATGTCTGGGGCCGGTGGGAGGGGCTGGGGCCGGTGGGAGGGGCTGGGGCCGGTGGGAGGAGCGGAAGGGTGGGAGGGGCTGGGACCGGTGGGAGGGCCTGGGGCCGGTGGGAGGGGCGGAGAGGTTAACGGTTATTTATTCAGAGGTTGGTGAGATCGCCATAATCTCTCTCTCTTTTTTTTTTTTTTTTTTTTTTGTGGTTTTGCTTTGTTTTCTTGACATAGTGTTGCAATGCAACCAAAGGTAGTTTTGAAGTTTGTGAACCTCCTATCACCCCAGCCCCCAGTGCTGATAGCGGCAATCATACACTACCATCTGTAGCAAGAGGAACTAAAGGAGATCGGGGTGCATGGAGGGGGTACCGAAGCCGCCTTAATTAATGGGTTGGTGCGATGTAGCTGAGATCGTGGGGATGTTGGGGTGGAGAAGCCCCTGCTGTGATATTCTGGAACTCAATGCGGGCTGTCTGCGTTTCCTGTCCCAGAACCTGCCTGCAGTGCCATGTGGGTACAGCAGCTTTCCATGCAGACGCAATGCATCCTGGGAAGGGTGTTATTGCTGACTGGGAGCCAATCACAGTCTTGTTTGCTCTGGAATCAGGAATTTGATGATTGTTCCTCAGGGGAGCAACAATCCCTCATTACCCAGCCAGGGATTATCAAGGGCCTTCCGTGTGTTCACGATTCATTCATAAATATTTATCACAGACCTCTCCAGGCCTGGGAGACAGAGGGGTGAACCAGACAGGGGAGTCTCTCTGCAAGGTGAGGGGTGGGCAGGAGCACAGGCGGGCACGTCTGAGGGGGGAGTTCCTCACCTCACTCTTAGGCTTTAGGGGAGCTCGAGGCTCACTGTGAGGAGAAGAGCTGGGTGGAAACAGCCGTGGAGGGGAGAGAGCAGCACTGCGTGGTCAGGACATGGATACAGGTCCTGATGAGGTTTCTCACAAGATCTTCTTTTCTTCCAATTCTGCTGGAAGAGTTTCCCGTGGCGTGTGTGTATATGTGTGTGTGTCTGTGTGCATGCATGCGTGTGTGCACGTATGTGTGCATGCGAGTGTGCGTGTGTGTGCATTCATGTTCCTAATCAGTTTTGGTCATGATCACCGGTACAATCACATCTCTTTCTCTGTGCACGCAGGCACTCTCTCTCACCAAGCCCACCTGTTTCTCAGCTGTTGCCCACATGGAGGGGGTGTGGCACTAGATGCCAGCAATTTCAGGAGATGATGAGGGCACACAGAGAACACTTACAGCCAAAGGAGCCCGTGCATGGTGCCCCAGCCCTGCACCTGAGTCCTTGGTAGAACTGCAGTGGTAAGGGACAGCATTCTTCATTTAATGAGAAGGACGCGGGTAGTGGGTGCAGTGACCTTTCACGGCAGGCAGACTGTGTGCCAGCATTGAAACAATTATCTCGGGAGCCCTGGGCACCAACTTCCTGTTGATAACATGTGGAGCTAATTACCTTGAAGAATTGATGGCAGATGCTGGTGCCTGTAATTAATTGGCCCTCAGGAAGGCCTCGCTTGGCTCGGGACCAGGAGCCGGGGCATCAGTGTCCACCAGCACCTGCAGTTCGCCCTCCTCACATGCTCCTCCGCCACTGTGGAAGCTGCTCCCCCATCTCCCCGTGCTCCCCATGCTCCCCATCCTCCCTGTCCTCCCATGCTTTGTTGCATTCTCCCAACCTTTTCATCAGACCCCAAACTGGGTTGGCCGACCACCCACCCCACTGTTTATAGTCTCCAAGGCCCACAGGGGAGGAAGCAGTGGCCAGTTAATAAAACATACTCTGTGTGGGAAAGGTCAGCCCTCGAAGGCCTCTGTAATATATTCCCGAAGAATGAGGGACATTAGCATTCTGCTTCCACACTCCTTTTGATATTGCCCAAGCTGAGCCACATGGCCCAGAAATTAATCAGCCATGTGGATTCTTGATGCCTGTAATTTCAGTGAAAGAGGCCGGGGGGTTGTCTTCCCACCCCAGTGGACCTCTGTGTGTAGGTGAAGGTTCTTGTTCTGCCTGGCCCTGTGGCTGATTTGCCCCAAGTAAACATACAAAGGCATATTAATTATAAACTGTTGGCCAATGGTTAGGGCTTCTTACTGGCTAGCTCTCTCAATTATTAACACACACCCACGTGCGCGCACGCACACACACACACACACACACACACACAAATCTAAGTGTTTCCACGTGGCCTTATCTTACTAGAGAAGGGTCTGGACCTGTTACTCCTTCCTCGGCTACATGGCGTCTTCACTGTGCCTCCTCCCCAGCATTCTCCTCGTCTCCTAGTCCCGTCTATCTTCCTGCCACTACTGGCCAATCAGTGTTTTATTCACCAACCAATAAGAGACACATATCTACAGAAGGCCGTCTCCCATCAACTCTGTCCGGGGAGGGAGGTGGTGGCGCGGGAAACGCTCTGTGGCTGTGGGACGCGGGAAACGCTCTGTGGCTGTGGGACGCGGGAAACGCTCTGTGGCTGTGCGGCTGGGAGCGACGGTCTCTGTTCTGCACTTTCATCTCCCAATGACAGTTTATCCCAGAGTGTGAACGCTCTCTGCACATGAATTATCCTGAGTGGCACGGGACAAAGGCTAACCCTGCCTTGCTGATCCCTAGGCGCAGGTCCCAGCAGCAGAGGAGCACGTAGTAGATGGCCTGCCTGCAGGGTTGCAGGAAGTACCCCTGGACGGGTCACGGGCTCCATTCCCGTTAGTGTTCTGTGTGGTCTAGGGGTGGCATGCATTTGGGGTTGGGGACCAGCTGCGGAGGCTTAAGCTATTGGAGACCCTGGCACAGATGCTTGCAGTTGCCAAAGAAGCTTGCTTTCGAGCAGGAAGAGATCATTGGCATCGAAGGCAATAACCACAGGCCGTTCTACACCTTTTCTTGTCCCGAATCTTCTGTTTTCGCCCGAGTTCAGCCTGTTTCACAGTTGCAGGCTAGCCCAAAGTAGAGCAGAGCCCAGAACACTCTCTCACCTTCCAGAAACCCTTAGAGAACGAGTTTTCCATGGGAATGGGTGTATGCATGTGCACAGGTGTGTGTGTGTGTGTGTGTGACTATGTTTGTGTGTGAGTGTGGTGTGTGTGTGTGTGACTATGTTCATGTGTGTGGTGTGCGTGTAATTGTATGTGAGTATGTGTGAGTGTGTGTGAGTGTGTGTTGTGTGTGTTGTATGTGTCTCTGTGTGAGTATGTGTGTGACTGTATGTGTATGTGTGTGACTGTGTGTGTATGTGTGTGAGTGTGTGTGACTGTGTGTATGTGTGTGAGTATGTGTGTATGTGTGTGACTGTGTGTGAGTGTGTGTGTGAGACTGTGTGTGTGTGACTGTGTGTGTATGTGAGTGTGTGTGTATGTGTGTGACTGTATGTGTATGTGTGTGAGTGTGTGACTGTGTGTGTATGTGTGTGTATGTCTGTGAGTGTGTGTGTGTGAGTGTGTGTATGTATGTGACTGTGTGTGTATATGTCTGTGAGTGTGTGTGTGATTGTGAGTGTGTGTGTATGTGTGTATATGTGTGACTGTGTGTGTGTATGTGTGTGAGTGTGTATGTGTGTGTATATGTCTGTGAGTGTGTGTGTGTGAGTGTGTGTATGTGTGTGACTGTGTGTATGTGTGACTGTGTGTATGTGTGTCTGTATGTGAGTGTGTATGTGTGTGAGTGTGTGTGTATGTGTGTGAGTGTGTGTGTGTGTGTATGTGTGACTGTGTGTGTGTGTGTGTATGTGTGACTGTGTGTGTGTGTGTATGTATCTCCACTCCTGAGTTCAGTGTGCTGAATGCTTGCTTCTCATTTTCACCATGGAAAGCTGCTCCATTTGAAAATTTTATTTTATACAAACAAAACAGGAAATAATGAAAGATAAGGTAAAATCCGTCTGAAAGCCACCGCCTGAAGTTAGCTGGCAGGTAAGTTGTGAATGTGCTTTGTATTTGTGTGTGTGTAAAATACATTTTCCTGGGAGGAAAACCCTGTAGACAGTGCTTTGCGATGGCATTGTTCCTTTCCCTTTTGACACACTATAGAGACTCTTTCTGTGTCAATGGATATGGTGCTTCATCATTCTTTTTAATGGCTATATAGGACTCTATTGTATGGCTGTCCCATGATTAATTTAACCTGTCCCTTATAATTCACATTTATTCACATTCACTCAGTAGCATAATTATCCATTTAATCACCTGTCTCTCCCTCTAGGCCTTGTGCTTACTGAGTACAGGGACATATGTAAGGCCCACAGGCAATCAATGGGCACCCCTAATGTTTACACGGACAGATGGGTAAGCTGGCGACAAGGGGACGAAGAGGTTTTGCTTTGTCCATGCTGCGGATTGTTTCTGGCTGTACCTGTGTTTTGAAGGACAGCCCATTAACCCAGGGCTGACAAGGGCACTGCTGTGATTATAGAGCCGATAGTTGCTGTGTTTTTGGTGCAGTGACTTTAAATCCCTGCGCTACAAAAAAGAATTAGTTCAGGGTCTTCCTGGAGAAAAGTCCTCGGCTGCTTGAGCCTGTGGGCTGCTTTGCATGTAGTCGCAGCCCCTCACCGCTTATGTCTTCCAAAGCCACAAAGACTGCCAAAGAGATGCCTGTTTACGCTGAAGAACATGGGGCCCAGCTTTTGGTGGGGCACTTGGGGGGGAACAGCATGGATGATGACTGCTTCTATCTTTCAGAGTTCTAGGCAGGGTACCCCAGTCCTTTAGCTACAGTGAGAAGTAGGACCCAAGGGGAAGCTGTAAACAAACTCAGCTGCCTCTAAGATCGTTAGCTGAAAGGAAATTAAATACTGGGCACTTGCTTCGGGATGGGGGTGGGGGAGATGTTAGGCTTCTGTCCTCAACCTTCACTGTGTCCTTAGCTATTGTCACAGCCTTTGTACTGCCTAGTTTTATGTCAACTTGACACAAGGTAGGGTCATCCAGGAAGAGGGGCTCTTAATTGAGAAAATTCACCCACAGGAGTGGCCTATGAAGGTCAGTCTAGGCCTTGGTAAGGCAAGTGTGTGTGGCGTTTATTAATTGATAATTCAAGTGGAAGGGCCCACCCTTTGTGAAGGGTGCCAGCCCTGGGCAGTGGCCCTGGGTTCTGTAAGAAAGCAGGCTGAGCAAGCCATGCGGAGCAACAGTGAGCAGCGCTCTTCTGTGGCTTTGCTCCAGTTTCTGCCTCCAGCTTCCTGCCCTGCCTTCCCTCAGTGACCTGAGAGCAACCAAGCCAAAGCAGACCCTTCCCTTAGGGCTGTGGTGTTTTACCACAGCAACAGAAACCTCCACGAAGACAGTCTTCTACTACTTCTCATGTCGGGCAATTTCAAAACCCCTGTCTCTGGGAGCAAAGAGCTCAAGCCTCGCTTTCCTCATCTATAAAATGGAGCAATAGCCGTGCTCTCTGAGAGGTGGTGTGGACTGATAAATTCCCGCCTGCGGTGTGTTCGGTGCCTACCCTAGTATCGCTGCCAATACACCAAGCAGAGGAGAGAAGCAGCACCTGCTGTGCCCAGAGCTCTCAGAGGATCCAGTCCCCAGCAGGGAGGTGTTGAGCAGCAGGGCGTCCATGGAGGAGTCGTGGGGGTGGAGTCCTCATGCAGAGGACTAAGGAGTGTGTCCCCCTCGGCTGCAGGAGGCCTGGATGCAGCACGCACCCCGCACAGGAGTGGGCTCTCACTGGACGACAGATCGTCTGTGTCTAGCGTTTTCCAGCCTTCAGAGCTATGAATAATAACATCCTGCCATCAATAAACTATCCCACTGGAAAGTGTTTTGTTACAGTAGCCCAGATAGGCCAAGGTAATTCTCCACAGAGGGTTGGTCCCACCAATTGCTGACAAGAGGCGTGGAGACCGCCTAGGGACGTAGGAGGAGGAGTGCAGAGGACAAGGCTCCTTCAGGCCATCGGATGAGCTTGAGATGGGCGTGGTGGCAGTTTAGGGGGAATCATAGGAGGTGGCGCTTGGAGTGTGGCCGCTTTGTGCCTTTAGCTCCTAGTGCTGAAGACCTGTCAGCACTGCCAGTCGATGCCGCTGTTGCTGCAGAGTCACTAAGGTGGCCTGTCCCCTGCACTACTCACAATGACTCCTTCCTGATGCTGCAGTGGCCCAGGTGACGCAGGTCCCTGGCTGTGCTCTGCCGCTGTCTAGAGGCAGCGGCTCTCCCTCACTTTAAATGTGCTCATTTCTCCTAGGCCTGTGTAGTGTTGTTCTTTCCTTTATTGCTTTGGGGCCCCCTCTCCTCTGCATTATACATTCATATATGTTCTTTATACATGGAGACTATTAACCCATTTGTTTATGCTCGTCACATATACATTTTTCCAAGTTTATAGTTTTAGCTCCTTTGGAGAATATTTTAATACAATTTCAATTGGTATATATTTGCCCGTGGTGACAGGGTTCATGAAGATATTTTATAGAGACATGTCATGCACTTTGATCTAATTTACATCCCCCCAATCCCACACCTTCATCCCCTCCTGTTATTTCTTCCCATTGCTTCTGCTCTTATGTTGATGCTCAGGAGATATAAGAAGGTGAAAGGTCACACTGGTTGAGTGTTTATGAATCCCACCTTCCTAATTTGTAGCACACACGATGGTCTTGAGCCCTGCCCCCTCCATCTTGTGTAGACCCCAAGGCTGGGATTACAAGTGTGCATGGATATTCCCAGAATAAAATTCCCTTCTGAACAAGGGTGAGTGAGCCGGTGGTGTGGACCTGTGGGATTTTTATGCGTCGGATGTGAGCGGGGTAACAGTTGTCTCAGTCATTTTGGTATGACTGTTTTCTATGCTTATTATGACAAGGAGAGTTCAACATCCACTACATGATAGGAAATACATGTCTATAGAGAATATATCATACTCAAATTTCCCTAAGGAGAATTGTCAATGCATCGGTTACCAAAACTGTAAGCCGGCCCTGATGGAATGCTTTCTTTTATAAGAGTTGCCATGGCCATGGCATCTCTTTACAGATTAGAACACTGACTAACAGTCTCCAACCAGCCCTTTGCAGTTTGGAAGGATCTTTTTAGCCCCGTCCTTCTCAGCTACTTTCTTCCTACAGGGAACGTCATCATGTGGCTTTCCTGAGTCCCTTTGACATTCCTCTCAGGGGACTTGAAGATGCCTCCTAGGGGAGATAACACATGTGGGACACATGGTATGGGGCATGGCCTGTAATCCACGTTCAACAACTCTTTCTTCACCCCTTTCTTTGTGTGATTGCAGATCCCAAACTCACTTGCCAGAGCAGATGGGAACCACAGCAAGTGTGGTCTGGTTTAGGAATGGGTCCCCCCACAGGAAGGGGAGACCTGTTTGAGTTATCGAAATGCCTTTATCCATAAACTCATATGAATGTTTTGAACTAATAGTCTTGTGCCCTTTGACTCAGGAAGTGTTCCATCTTATGGGGCGGTTAATGTCTCTGGCTGAACCGCTCCTGCTCTCACATACGTTGAGAGCAGGCTTTTGAAATGTTCTTTTGTTTTACATTTGCAGTGCAGTATTAGATTGCTTGGTTCAGTTTTTTTTTTTAAAGCCCTTTATCAAAATGTTAAGCTTGGTTAATTTGCATAAAATATTTCCTCTGCAATTTACTCTCTATTACTTTTGAAACGCAAATTGCCTGTGCTGCCTCTGGGTGGTTGTGATGGCACGCAGACTATTAGGGCTTTCCATTCCAGGGATGAACAAGTCTCCAGTTTGAAGCTCAGGGAAATAAATTAGAAATCTTCCCTTGCCCTGTCTCTCTCGGGTGATCCGTGTTGATCAAGGAGCTGGTCCAGAGGCCGAGGTGGAGAGTGTGGGAGCCCTGTAGCTGGAGGATGGGAAGCTCAGGAGGATGGGGAAGGAGACCCCTGGAGTGTGGCTGGGAAGAGACCCATGGCGGCAAAGTCTTGGTTATCTCCAGGCAGGCTCCTCCGCCCCAACAGCCCCTGCCCTTCCATCCCTCAGCTGCCTAGCTCTTATTGCCTCCCAACCAGCCCAGGGGCCACGCTACATTCTGAGTGTCAGAGTAACCGGTACCCATCAACACCGACAGAAATAGACGAGCTGTACCACACCAGGCAAGCTACTCAGGATGCCTTGGAAACGTTCCGAGGGCTCAGTGGCAGCGGCCCTGATGGTGGTCTTGTCTTGCCTATTGACTACTATCTCAGACCCAAGCATCCAGGCTCTGTGCAGTTCAGGACCGCAGAGGGGAGCCTCCTGTACTTAGTGACAGTCCCCCTTCAAGGCAAAGCTGCTCTGCCCGAGAAACAGACATGCACAAACAGCAGATGGGCAGGCTGCAATCAGGCAGCTGTTGTCTTCTTGCTCTCTACTTTTCTTAGAAAGGAGTAAATTCACAGAAAAGATGGAGGGCTTGTGTGTGTGTGTGTGTGTGTGTGTGTGTGTGTGTGTGTGTGTGGCGTCTCCCCTTGGCACACCTGTGTGTGTGTGGCGTCTCCCCTTGGCACACCTGTGTGTGTGTGTGTGTGTGTGTGTGTGTGTGTGTCTCCCCTTGGCACACCGGTGTGTGTGTGTGTGTGTGTGTGTGTGTGTGTGTGTGGCGTCTCCCCTTGGCACACCTGTGTGTGTGTGGTGTCTCCCCTTGGCACACCTGTGTGTGTGTGTGTGTGTGTGTGTGTGTGTGTGTCGTCTCCCCTTGGCACACCTGTGTGTGTGTGTGTGTGTGTGTGTGTGTGTGTGTGTGCGTCTCCCCTTGGCACACCTGTGTGTGTGTGTGTGTGTGTGTGTGTGTGTGTGTGGGCGTCTCCCCTTGGCACACCTGTGTGTGTGTGGTGTGTGTCTCCCTGGCACACCTGTGTGTGTGTGTGTGTGTGTGTGTGTGTGTGCGTCTCCCCTTGGCACACCTGTGTGTGTGTGTGTGTGTGTGTGTGTGTGTGTGTGTGTGTGTGGCGTCTCCCCTTGGCACACCTGTGTGTGTGTGTGTGTGTGTGTGTGTGTGTGCTCCCCTTGGCACACCTGTGTGTGTGTGTGTGTGTGTGTGTGTGTGTCTCCCCTTGGCACACCTGTGTGTGTGTGTGTGTGTGTGTGTGTGTGTGGCGTCTCCCCTTGGCACACCTGTGTGTGTGTGTGTGTGTGTGTGTGTGTGTCTCCCCTTGGCACACCTGTGTGTGTGTGTGTGTGTGTGTGTGTGTGTGTGTGTGGCGTCTCCCTTGGCACACCTGTGTGTGTGTGTGTCTCCCCTTGGCACACCTGTGTGTGTGTGTGTGTGTGTGTGTGTGTGTGTCTCCCCTTGGCACACCTGTGTGTGTGTGTGTGTGTGTGTGTGTGTGTGTGTGTGTGTGTGTGTGTGTGTGTCTCCCCTTGGCACACCTGTGTGTGTGTGTGTGTGTGTGTGTGTGTGTGTGTGTGTGTGTGTGTGTGTGTCTCCCCTTGGCACACCTGTGTGTGTGTGTGTGTGTGTGTGTGTGTGTTGTATCTCCCCGTTGCACACCAGAAGCTCCTTCCAGGCTCACCCTAGCCTTTTCTCTGAAACTAACACGAGCCGGAGCAAATGAATATATTAGGCAAAGGGTGGGTTTGTGTGCAAGGAGATGGGATTATATTTACACTCATGTAATTAAAGAGCCATTTATGTCTGAGCACCCTTAAACAGACAAATATAAAACCCATGAATTCCAAATTCTACCTGGGCAACTGGGTGGAAGCTCACATTCTCACATGTGGAGACTCTGAGCCCATCCCTGGCTTTTCATTTGGGGCTCACGACTGTGGAGCCAAACCCCCTGGCATAGGCTGCACTGCGTCTGTGCATTCACACGGGAAGAGGGTGGCTGATGGAGAGGCACACCAGCTGCAGTGTACCAGCTGCAAACAGTACGAGTGTTTCCTGTGGTTTCAGTGATAGGATCCCCAAAAAGTCTGCTTTCAACCAGAGTCACCTCGGACCTTAGTGGTCAGCTGACTTTGCTCTTGTGGTATGGAACCTGTGTGACCGGAGGTTAGGGCTGTAGATATGGAAGAGACCAGCATTGTTTAGGAGTAGCTTTTCTCATAGGAGGCTGGGAGATGGGTAAGTACCATCTAAGGCATCTCCGTATCAGAGTTCATGATGCAGAAACGTAAGGACCCAAGTTTGATCCCCTAGCACCCATGCAAAAAGCCAGGTGTGGTGACATGCTTGCAATCCCTTTTTGTGGCGGTGGTAATGAATTCCTGATGGATTCCTGGAGCCTGCTGGCCACACAGCCTCACATAATTGATGAATCCTGGTCCAGTTGACAGACTCCATCTCAAACCAAGATAGATGGCTCCTTAGGATGACGCCTGAGGTTGACCTCTAGTCTCCACGAGAATGTGCTCACAGGGAAAAACATTTACATTCACTGAAAAACCAATTTGCTTTGCAGCCATAAATTCTTCCAAAAGAAGGAGGACAATGTCTACGAACCCCAAATTTCTCAAAAGCACAGCCAGCCTTGAAGCTGGACACACTCTCCATTTCATCGACTTAGTGACAGTGACAAAAATAGTAACCATGTGTGATGGTTACTATCAACTTTGTGATATCTAGAGAGGCAGGGAGGCAGATGGGCCTCTGAGCAGGCCCGGACAGGATTATCTTGATTGGTTAAGTTGGAAGGCCTGCCCAGTGTAGGTGGTGCTATTCCCTGGGCTGCACACAGCAGAGGAAATGAGCTGAGTGTATGCTTCCTTTCTCTCTTCCTCCATACTATGAGCACAACGTAGCCAGATGCTTCAGGCTCTGCTGCCCCGACTTTCATGCCAGCCCCTTTCTAAATTGGTTCTGTCAGGGATTTTGTCACGGCAAAGAGTGGGCATGGGCATACCTCTGCAGTAAAAAGCGATGGGGTTTATCTGCGCCTTCTGCTTTCCTCACTCAGAGTTCAGCAGGACACCATGTTGCTCCGTGCAATTCTGTCCTGTCTTGCCCAGAGCTTTGCCTCGGGATACAACCTCTGAAGGAGAGAAAGAATGTGTAGAGGATAGCATCTCATCCACATTTATCCTCAGGGAGTCACAGGCTAACATTTGGACACTGTGGCCTAACAAACTGACAGGTAGTACTCACTGTCACAGCTCTGCGGGGTCCTTCTTATCACAGCCCCGGGGAACCCTTCTTTGCCTGCCAGCTGCTTCCTCGGATTCCTGGTTTGTCATTTCAAGGCTGTCTTCTTAGATCCTCTTCTTCTTTGTTCTCATGGCACGGATATTTATCCGTGGATTTAGAAAATTCCCAGGTCAATACTTGGGATCTTATCTTGGAGTGCTTGACTTAGCTGTGACATCTACAAAGACTAGACAAACGAATTCGTGTTCATAGGTTTTAGGGCTTTGGAAGGGTGTATAGTCTGAGATATATAACCTGGGGAAGAATCAAGGAGACTGGATGAGGGTCATGCAGACATCTAGCCAGGGCAATGAGAAGGGCTTAGTCTAGAGCAGTAGCATCAGCATCATCAGCATCATCAGCATTAACATCAGCAGAAGCAGTAACATCATCATCAGCATCAGCATCATCATCATCAGCATCAGCATCATCATCATCATCAGCATCATCATCAGCATCATCATCATCAGCAGCAGCAGCAGCAGCATCAGCATCATCATCATCATCATCATCATCAGCAGCAGCAGCAGCAGCAGCATCAGCAGCAGCAGCAGCATCAGCATCATCATCATCAGCATCATCATCATCATCATCATCATCATCATCAGCAGCAGCAGCAGCAGCAGCAGAAGTCGTGAGAAGCAGAAGACCGATGACTGGTCTTGTGGGACGTAGGAGAGGTATCAGGGATCACCTGCAGGTTTTTATGTGGGAAGCCTCAAGGATGGGGCTGGAAAGGCTGATGGCAGAGCGTTGTTTTCTTTGGCAGACCATTAGTTTCACCTCGTTTGGAGCAGATCTGGAGCTCAGGTGTGAATCGGCTTAGTTTGGAGCATGTGTTAGAGGTCAGGTGAAGAGACTTGACCCAAGTATTACATCAGTCCCGGCCACCCCCTGGGACATTGGCATCGCTGGTGAGCTTTTTAGATGTGTAGAAATCCCAGAACATGCCACAACCCTCTGACTGATCCCATGATCCACCCTGTCAGAACTGGCATTTACCAGGTCCTAGGTGGCTTGGACCCATGATGAGCTCTGGAATGTGTTACTCTCAGGGGAGTGGGCTCATCCGTTGGATATTCATGACACAGCCTTAGTTGTGACTTTTCTCAGAATTCCAGCCTTTACAAGGCTGCCAGGGCCAAGGAAAGAATCAGGGGATGATTGGCCCACAGCAAAGGGGCCAGCAGTGTCACCTGGGCCTTTCCCTGTGTCACCTCTGTGTCACCTCTCAAAAGCGACTCCCTGAGGGCGGCCTGGCAAGTCTACCAGCTTCAGTCAGGAGGGGAGGGACTTGTGCGAGCTTGCCTGGCCCCACAGTGCCCTCCCTACATATTGACGTTTGCTCCTGAGTGAGGGATTTCTATGTGTCCTGAGTAGACTGGCACCCATGCCCCCCGCCCCCACCCCAGCTCTGTCAGCTTGATTGGGGCTCACCGTTCTATGACAGATGAGTGATGCCACGGGGCCACCACGGCTGAACCACAGAGAGTAATTTCTCTACCCCAGAAGCGCTGTGCACTCCGTCTGCTCCCCCTCCCCTCCTTCTTCTCCTGGAGGCACCGACCTTTCTAGAGTCCCTAGAATCTCTCCTTCTCCGGCCACCACTTTCTTACTTTAGTTTCTTTCTCTTGGTATGGAGAATCTAAGGTTTGTTCCTCTGTGCCTTCAAAGCACTTCTTTTCATAATGTTATGTCTTTCTGACATTTTAATTGACATTTACTATTTGTGCTTCCTTCTGAGGTGTAGTGGTATAATTTGACACTTGTACATGGCTGATTGAATGGCAGTAGTTAGCATTTTCTTCTCTGTAAATATTGCTTTCACGTGTTGGGAGCCCTCAAGTTCGTCTGTAGTTGTTTTGAAACGTAGAGGTAATTTATGCTATGGGACATTTAAATCATGCCCATACCCGCACTTGGGTACTCACTGATAATCCTTGCCTACCTCTCTTCCAACTCTTGCCTATTCTAGTTTTCTGCTTCAATATAGCCCCCCCCCACCCCGGTCTTTTGAGGTAGATCTGACTTTTAGTCCAAGCTGGCTTGGATCTCAATATATAGTCCAGACTGACTCAGACTCCACACCTTCCTGCCTTCGCCTCTTGCATGCTGGGACTGCAGGAATGCAACATTGTGCTTATTTCTTCTTAGTGCAGAATAATGTTTCATTTTTTATTTTTTTGAGATTCCACAGCTGACTTATTCATTCACCTTTGGAAGCCACCTTAACTGCCTCCACACTTGGGCAGATATGAATACAGTTGCGAGCATCTTGTGCAGGGTTTTGTGTGTGTGTGAGTTTTGTGCCTGTTTAAAAAATGCCGGCTGGTATACTGTCCCATCTATGGCTGTGCCTGAGCGCTCACACATTCCAGTCACGAGTCTCTACATTACCCACCTCCGGCTGCGATGGAGTTTTCCCTGACCACAGTGGAGAGAGCAAGAGTCGTGGATATAAACATCAACACTCAGGATGCAGCTTAATATTGTGACCAAATTTGCAAAACAGGTTCTCTCTCTGGGTCTGTGAATTCTCCAGTCAGGGGCTTTGGCTGTGTGTGAGGTACCAGGCATAGGTTTCTTCTTGTAGAGCAGGGCAGGCCTCAAATTCAGTTAAGGATAGATTACGCCACTACCAGTCTCAACACTATTGCGTGAGTGGACACTTTTTGCCTAGCGGGTTAGAACTACAGCATTCAGATTCAACACTGGGTAATGAATATCCCTGATGTCTTCTCTTGCCCAGGACGCATAGCGCCTTTGGCTACCATGACAGCTAGCCTGAAGGGAGAGAGTTTCTAAGTTGGTTCAAGATTGATTTCTCTATGTCCCACAACCAAAGTCTGTGGCGTCTTGAGGAATATTATGTTGGGCAGCCAAGAGCAATGGCAATAGTCTGAATTGCAGAGGGAGCTGGGGCCTCCATGACTGGTGATTCACACGGAGGTACCCTGTGTATGGCACTGAAACTGTCATATAATAATCAATGTCTTCTGGGAGTAGCATTGTTCACTGTGTGAGTTAGTTTCTTTCTTAGGTTTTACTGCTGTGATGAATTATTATGACCAAAATGCAAACTGGGGGGTGGGGTGGGGAACTTAAACAGGGCAGGAACGGGAGGCAGGGGCCGGGAGCTGGAGGTGGGAGCCGATGCCGAGGCCACAGAGGTGATGCTGAGGCCACAGAGGCGTACGGCTCACTGGCTTTCTCATTATGACTCGCTCAGCCTGCATTCTTGTAGAATCCAGGACCACTGTCCCTGGGAAGGCTCCACCCACCATGGGCTGAGCCCTTCCACATCAATCACTAATTAAGAAAACGCTCTGTAGGCTTCGCTACAGCCCAGTTATTTTTTTTTTTTTTTAGTATTTTTTATTTAAATTTGAAACAAGCTTGTTTTACATGTCAATCCCAGTTCCCTCACCCTCTCCTCCTCCCTTTCCCCCCAAACCCCATCCCATCTCCTTTCTGCTCCCCAGGGAGGGTGAAGCCTTCCATGGGAGATCTTCAAAGTCTGTCATATCATTCGTATCAGGACTTGGCCCTCCCCCATGTGTCTAGGCTGAGAGAGTTTCCCTCTGTGTGGAATGGGTTCCCAAAGTCCATTTGTACACTAGGAATAAATACTGATCTATTACCAGAGGCCCCATAGACTGCCCAGTCCTCCTCACTAACACCATATTCAGGGATTCTGGGTCAGTCCTATGCTGGTTTCTAAGCTATCAGACTGGGGTGCATGAGCTCCCCTTGTTCAGGTCAGTTGTCTCTGTGGGTTTCTCCAGCCTGGTCTTGGCCCTTTTGCTCATCACTCCTCCCTATCTGCAACTGGATTACAGGTGTTCAGCTCAGTGTTTAGCTGTCAGCCCAGTCTTATGATGCATTTTTTTTTTAAGCTCCCCTGGTCTAGGTAGAACTTGTTACAAAAATTATGCTGGCCTTGAACTTGAGACACGCCCCATACTGCCTGGCAAGCTCTGGAATTATGGGAAGGCAGAGAAGACCCTTGCACGATGGACAGGGACAGTTGAGGGAAGCCAGGGTTGCTCGCTCAGCTGGGAAGGCAGAGGTGTGCTGCCTTTGCTTGGGGATTCACCTCGAGAAAGACGTCTGCTGTCCTGACCTGCTCCCTCTTGTGTGAAAAAAGAGAGGTTTGGGGTTTTCCTCTAGTTATTTTTAAGCTCTGGGACCTGACGTTCTGGACTTACACTAACGGGGTCTCCATGCTAGGAGACTGAAGCACAAACTCTTTTGCTTAACATCCTTTTTCTTGACTTGAAGTGATTTTGGTGTGGAAGGCACAGTGACCCTTGGCTCTGAGAAGGGGCCTCCCTGCTGCTTTACCATGTCACAACATTTGTCACTCGGCAGGAGCTTTCCTCCTCTGCCATCACCTTACTGAAAGTGGAACAGTCCTCGCTAAGGATGAACCTGGGCCCTTCAGCGGGCTTGGGTTGGATTTGACCGAAAGGATCCCAAGTAGAAGTGAGGTGTGAGGGTTGGCCCTGCCTCAGAGTTGGTGACCTGTCGCCTGGGCTGAATTTCTTTTTTTCCTCAATGTGTTTAGTTCCTGCTTTTTCCAATTATTCTGTGGTCTCTGATTTGCCTAGCAACACATAATCAGAAACATTAAGTTCGTCATTATCTTCCAAAGTCCACAGCAGAGAAATAGCTGAGACAATTTCTTCTGGAATTGTAATGTGCCCACTTGAACAGTAGTTCTAATTTCCGGAAGCCCAGCTCTATTTTGAAGAACTGTCTAGCTTCCCCCCGCCCTTAAATTGAATTTTGTCATCAGAGAAACTGCCAATACTTACTGCCAGCATCGTTATTTCTCTTTACATATTTTTGTCTGAGCTCTCAAGTTTAAAAAGCTGTCTTCTCCTTCCTTTCCAAGAGTCGAGTCTCAACTGCGTGAACAGATTGTGCAATTTCGCACAGGCTTCTGGCTTTGCCGTGAAGTGGGACACACTGCCCATTGTCTCATTGTCTCTTCTTGCAAATGATGGATTTCCCCAGTGGCAAATCAACACAAGGAGAGGTCAGACAATTCAACAAAGTAAAAAGGGTCTTGAGAGGTCTCATGCTCCAACCCTGCCCACTGGCAGAATTATACTCAAGCTATTCCACATGGAAAAGGGAATAACAAAATCTCTCTCCCTTTTTTCTCAAGAGGGTCTTGTATAAGCGCTTAGGCTTTGAGACAAGCTGGTTAACAAGTCCAGAGGACTACGCTATGTAACATCCGGTTTGAAGAACTGAGCAGACACAGTAAGGGAGGGTGGTGGACAAATAAAATCAGTGAGAAGACAGGGACCAAAGTGTGGAGTAGAGAGTCTGGGGGTGGGTGAGCTGGACGTAGCTTGAAAGGCAATAGGTGAGGAAGGGCGGAGCTGAGTATATGTAGTTTATAAATTAGTTTGCCTGCCAATCACTTGGGTTCTGCCCAGTAGACAGAAAGAGCAGCTGGCATCTCTCTGGAGGGGACCACCGTGGGCTGCACTGACGCCCACCACCACACACGGATGAACACAAATTACTTTTCTATGCGGTCTATGAAGTAGCTGCTCCCACTTATACACAAGAACGTGGGGAAGGAGGGGTTCCAAGGCTGCGTGTGTCTGAGGAGAAACTTACTCCTTTTTCAAACAGATTTATTTTCCATCTTGACTTGTGTGTGTGTGCGCGCACGTGCGTCAGAGCGTGCGTATATGCACATGAGTACAGGCACCCGCAGAGGACAGAGGCATTGGCTGGCACTGGAGCTGGAGTTACCAGTGGCCGTGCGCTGACTGACGTGGGTGCTGGGAACGGAACTCCCGTCCTCGGCAAGGGCAGCACACACTCTTCCAGGGATCCAGGCCTCCACCCTCCAAGCCTTACTACCTTCCATGACAACATTGAGGTTTAGAAACAGGGTTTCTCTGTGCAGCCCTGGCTGTCCTGGAACTCACTATGTAGACCAGGCTGACCTTGAACTCACAGAGATCTTCCTGCTACTGCTGGAATTAAAGGTGTGTGCCACCACTGCCTGGCTGAATTTTCTTTCTTTTGCCCAAAACTGCATGGGTTGTCAAAGGAAACACCTTTTAGATAAGTGTTAGCTGTATAGCTTTAAGTCAGTCAGTTTTGTGACAATCTCCCCTCTGAGTTCAGAATTAATTCTCACGTTGTTATCCCTGCCCCCTTTAAATAGTCATTTATTTTTATTTTATGTGTATGAGTGTTTTGCCTGTGTGTATGTATGTATAGCACACGTGTGTCTGATGCCTACAGAAGGCAGAAGAGGGCATCAGATCACCTGGAACTGGAGTTATGGAAAGTTGTGAGCCGCCATATGGGTGCTAATAACTGAATCCAGGTGTTCTGGAGAAGCAGCCAGAGCTCTTAACTGTGGAGCTGTTGCATCAGGTCCCCCGTCCCCATCCCCTTTTAGGACCATAGGAGGCAGGCTGTGTGTGTGATTGGAGCCCATGGCCTCTCTTTATGAGTTGTATTCTGTAGCCGAGTGGTGGTGAGTGGAGCCCATTTCCTCCCTGCGGTTTGCGATGGAATCACAGACACACTGTTCTTGCCGAGTTCCACTAGCTTCCCTGCCGTGAACACCCCCTCCAGAGGGACCCAGCTTCCGCCGCTCCTTTTAATAAGTGAATGCCCACACGTTTAGTGCTCCTGGTGCCATCATCCTTGCTACAATGGGCTTATCGTTGACATTAAGCTGTTTATTACAAAGCAATGAAAAAAATATTGTCCTCTTTTTTTTTTTCAAAAACTAGGTCAAACGTATCAAATCTGCTATCGTGTTATTTAATCTTCAGATATTAACGTCCATCCATCCTGCAGCCTCCCCAGGGAGCCAGAGACGGGAAGGGTGTTTCACAGCCTGAGATGTGTGTTTCATCTCTGATTATTAAATAGAACCCATCATGTGTTCCTCTAATAGATACTTGAACTTGAGAGCACCCTACCTTAGTGCTCTCTGTCACAGTGTCTCTTTGAGACACCTAAACAGTCAGGGAGGAATCACATTTCAAGCCTCATCTTCACCTTGCGCCGTACTGATATTTACAATCCGCATGGGTGGAGTCATTCCTCGGCCACAGGCAGTGGCTCTGCCTCAGGAGAAGGTTTTCTTTTTTGGGAGGTGGTGGCAGAGAGATGGCTGCTGATGACTTAATGGTTTTCTTCATGTGGTAAAGCACATGTAACATATTTATTACCCAAATGGGTTTCATGGTACAGTCAGTGGGATCAGGCATGTTCACATCATTGTACAATCATGACCACCACCTGTCTCCAGAACCCACTCATTTCGCAAAACCGGAACGTGTACCCATTACACTCCTCGGCGTCCCTTCCTCCCTCAGCCCCTCCAGCAGCAAACCGGATCACAAACTAACTATATCTTTAACTTTGACAGGGTCTCTACGCTACTTTTTATACTGACCATACCATTTACTACCACAATTAATTATAGCACTAAATTTTAAGGATTTTATGTATTTAAATATTTAACACATTCTTTGTGTATTTCTATTTGATCTGTGACACTAAGTCTTCTTCGGTTACATCCCTGCCCCCATATTCAATATCTAAGCCATAAGAAAATTCTGCTCACACCCTCTTCAGAGTAAGTCTAGAGTCCAGGCTTGAGCGGCGGCTCAGTGTATGCAATGTTTGCAGTACAAGTGTGAGGACAGGGGTTCAGATCCCCAGCACAGATCTGGCAGGCACTGCAGATGCCTGGGCAGGAGGAGTCAGGGGCTCCCTGGGGGCAAGACACACACCAGCCGGTACCAAAGTGGAGAGCTGTTGAGGACACTCAAGGGCAGTTTCAGGCCCAGTACCCGACACATGTAGACGCACATACATGCAAACATGTGCGTACGTACATGCACACACGTAAGTATAATTATATGTGTGTATTTTTGATTTCTGCATTTTGCCTTTCCCTTGATCATGTTTCGCATCTAGACATAAATACCAGTTTTGAGGTTGCCCGTATGCTCTCCCATGTCTAACCCTACCCCCAGTTGTTGGCCTTGCAAATCTGTTCTCCTCATAGCAGCCAGATAAAGCTTTCTAAATTCCACCCCACAACACCTTTCCTCTCCAGGCCTCTTAAGATTTCTCTGGCTTCCTCAAATCTAAAGGCCTTGCCATGGTGACGAAGTCTAGACTGGCTTCTGTCATCGTCTACCTCTCCTGCACACAGACATCCCAGCTCTTCTGGGAACGCACAGGGCGTCCTTCCGGGTACCTTCACTTGGTGTGTGCTTCTTCCCCCCGAAGCCTCCACTTCTGTCCCCACACCCCATCCCCACAGCCGTGGCTTGGACTCCCCTGCTTCAGAACCTCAAGCAGCTCAAAAGCTACCTTCTCAGAAACGGCCTCTCCGAAAGGGCCCCGTTTACGCTTCTAATCTGGCGTCCTCTCTTTCTGTCCGTCCTTTTCCTCTTGGTTTTCTCCCCTTTACATCCAGTAGGAATCGAGCTCCATGAGAAGTAGATGACCTCATCTGTTCTACCCATTATCGTAGTGCAGAGCCTTCTAAAGAACCCGGCACATATACATATTTCTATATCACTGTGGGAATCTGTTTATAGCTGTATGCTCACACTGTAATTATAAACGCTTAAAGAAGAAGGTGGCTTTCCAGGTAAATTTTCTACCTCCTAAAATAGAACTCAGAGCATGCACTGCTTTTCCATAGGTCCCAGTTTGGTTCCCAGCATACACATCGGGTGGCTCACTGCTGCCTGTAACTCTAGCTCTAGGGGATCAGATGTCTCTGGGCTTTAAGGGCAGGCACTGCACACATATACCTACTTACCTACACATACACGCACATACACACGCACGCACGTGCGTACACTCTCTCTCTCTCTCTCTCTCTCTCTCTCTCTCTCTCTCTCTCTTTAAAAATATCTCTGAAACAGATCCTAGTTTAGATCCTTTGGTGTTATACTTAGCCCAAAGTTCATTTTCCTCATCTGGATAATGGGGATGGACAATAGAACCTATTACATTATAGCTGAGGGTTCAGGGAACTCAGCTGGGAGGTCTGTTTGTATTACCTTGCTCTCAAAAAGACTTGGAAGTCACTGCTGTAATTGAGACTTTTTTTTTTGATTTATGCATTTTCTTTCCCATATATATAAAATACCAATTTTGGGGCATCCATAGCGTCCATCCTTACAGTTGCCCTTCTTGGGTATAAACCACGGAGTTTTCTTCATTGCAAACCATGCCATGATGCGCCTTTTTGTTCACATTGTCACACTGTACAGCAGTACCCGGCTAGACAGGTAGCCTTTGGGATCAGTGTTTACAGGGAGAGCCATGGTGGTGTCTGGCTCCTCTGTGTGTGGCAGCCCCAGTGTCCCCAGAATCCTGCAGTAAACCAGCTGAGCCCCAGACTCCTGCTTTTGCTTTTCTAGTTAAAGTTGGAGCTGGCCAAGAGCAGGGCAAGGAGTGAAGGGGACAGAACCTACGGCTGGACAGATCTGGGAGAATAACGCGCTGCCCGTTCCTGGCTGGAAGATCCCAGTCAAGTTCTTTAAACCCTCAACTTCAGTGTCAGCGTTGGACAAAGACCCAGGTGCCACGCAAGGAGGGCTGCTGTGAGGCCCCGAGATGCTGGATGACCGCCAGGAGCAGGCATTTTATTATCGCCCTCAGTCTGTGGGCGATGGTGCCCGTCTTCTGGAGACTCAGGGGAGGAGGGTGCATTGCTGAGGTCCAGTCAGAACAACTCACTCTTGGACACGTGTCTAATGTCTAGGGACAGACAGGCTTCCTCCACAACATCCCTTTTCTGGAGGATGATCTTTATTCAGACTCCACAGGGGTAGAGAAACCTCCTTTCCCATACAGCCAGGGCCCTCACAGAGGGTGTGAATCAGGGTTAGACCCAAGATCACCGAACCCCAGCTGGCACAGGGGCTGGTACCCACACACAGGTCACGGCCGCTCTGCCCCGGCTGCCACTCCTGCTACAATGACCATGCGGTTTCCCCTCGTGTCTGTGACACTCTAGGGGAGGGTCTTCAATCTAAGGAGCAGTTTTCAGATGTGTGGTGACTGGGGAAGGGCCAGCTGGGAAACCGGTCTCTCCTAGGAAGTGGGGAGATTTTGGAGGTCCGAGGTGAGGGCTGAGGAGGGGAGCAGAATTAAAACAATTGCAGACATTGTCTCTCTGTGGCATAACAGAATGGGCGAGTTTACAGGCAAATATGGGTTTTGAGACTTCAAATAAAAGATTTTTTGGGAGAAGACTCCTTACTTGGAATGTTTACTACAGTTTAAGTGTTAGAAACCAGACTAAAGCTGGCTTAAAGGAAAAGAGGGAAACAGGATGTTTGCAAGTGTTCCCACCGGCACCATCTCTGCTCTGCCCCCACCTAGGGCCTCATTGGCCATCTCTCCTAAGAGCGAAGCCACCCAGACTCCGGCCTTTGCCTCAGTATCCTCAGTGGTAACGGAAGCATCCATTCTTGGGTATTTCCTGCAGAAGTCTTACAACCAAACCTCATGCTGAACAGAAGGCTCTGGCAAGAAGGCCACAGCTTCCGTCAGCATCCTGGACTCTTTAGCTTTAGTAACCTTCAGTATCCAAATCCACACACGCTCACGTTTCTCATATAGTGGCCCAATGGCTACGGGCACACCCTCCTATGCATGTCCATCACCTCAGACCGTTGAAAATGCCTGAAAGTATAAATGCTCTGTGTGCATGTCCATCACCTGCAGACCGTTGAAAATGCCTGAAAGTATAAATGCTCTGTGTACACCGCCATGCTGCACTGTTTACAAAGTCACAACACACATGTTAAGTACTCACACTACAGGGTCCTGAATCCCCAGGGACCACAGAGTTGAAGCCACCAGTGCCCACAGGAGCGCTGGAGAGCCTGGGACTCTGGGATGGTGAGTGATCACGGTGGGGTCCTGTGTGGCAATTCATTCACATGAATTCAATGTTGTACTTTCTCCACAAACGTAGGTTTTACTTTTTGAAAAAAAGTGAGGTTCTTCCCACCCTTAATTTTTTTTTTTTTTTTTTTTTTTTTGTGGGACTGGCAGGATGGCTCAGGAGTTAAAAGCACCTGCTGTTTTTGCAGAGAACCCAGGTTTGGTTCCCAGCATCTCAAAACCATCTACAGCTCCAATTTCATAGAGTCTGATGCCCTGTTCTGGCCTCCTTAGGCACTGCACATGCACAGTAAACAGCTATAGCAGAAAACACCATTACATTTTCCTTAAGAATTTCAGATATGAGTGTGTTTTCTTATTTATTTATTTATATTTGAACTTTTAAAATTTTACATATGAACTCCAGTTCCCCTCCCTCCCCTTCTCCCATCCTCACCCTCATCCACTCCTCAGAGGAGGTAAGGCCGTTCTTGGGGAGTCAACAAAGTCTGGCATACCAAGTTGAGGCAGGACCAAGCCCCTCCCCTCACATCAAGGCTGAGCGAGGTACCCACCATAGGGAATGAGCTCCAAAAGGCCAGTTCAGGCCCCTGGGATGGGTCCTGGTCCCACTGCCAGCCCCTCCCCCCAACAGATGAAATCACGTAACTGTCACGCACACTCAGAGGGCCTCGCTTGATCCCGTGCAGGTTCCCCAGCTGCCAGTCCAGAGTCTGACAGCCCACTGTGGCGGCTTTCTCTGCGGTTTTCCCCATCATGCCCTTGTTCATGTGACTGCTCCTCCCTCTCTTCAGCTGAACTCCAGCTCAGCCCAGTGCCTGGCTGTGGTCTCTGAGTCACTTGGTATAGTTTTTATGATGACAATTAGGGTAGTCCTTGGTTAAAGGGGAGGCCTGTTTGGACACTGTCTCAACCATTGCTGGGAGTCTTAGCTGGGCGAGGTTGTCCTTGTGGATTCCTGGGAGTTTCTCTGGCACCAGGTTTCTCCCTAACCACAATGGCTCCCTCTGTCAAGATATCTCTTTCCTCGGTCTTCCTCTCAGTTCCTACCTCAACTCAGCCTTCTGCGTCCTTCGTGTTCCCACCCTCCACCCCTCACCTCCACCCCTCACCCCTACCCCTCCCCCACCCCACGTTTACCCAGAAGATCTTAACTATTTTCTCTTCCTGGGGACCTCCATGTGTGTCCCTGTGGTGATATTTTGTTTATGAACTAACAAATAAAGCTTGCTTGAAGGTCAGAGCAAGGCACTAGTCAGCCGTAGAGGTCAGGCAGTGGTGGTGGCACGCACCCTTAGTCCCAGCACTAGAGAGGAACATACGGTGGCAGGCGGAGGCAGAGGTCAGTGTACGCAGGCGCAGTCACATGGGGGGCAGGATCGCCTGCCCCTTTTTGTCTGAGCCTTGGTGGAGGTGAGAACTCTCTAGTGGTTGGCTGCTTTGCTTTTCTGATCTTCAGCTTGAATCCCAATATCTGCCTCTGGGTTTTTATTATTCATGTTACAGGTCCCCCTTTTTACCTAACTTCTCTGGGGTTGTGAATTTGTAGTCTGGTTATCCTTTGCTTCATGTCTAATATGCACTTATGAGTGAGTTCATGCCGTGTTTGTCTTTCTGTGACTGGGTTACCTCACTCAGGATTTTTTTTTTTCTAGTTCCATCCATTTGCCTATGAATTTCAGAATGTCATTGTTTTTTTTTTTTTTTCTGCTGAGTAATACTCCATTGTGTAAATGGACCGCATTTTCCCTTATCCATTCTTTAGTTGAGGGGCATCTAGGTAGATTCCAGGTTCTGAATATTACAAATAATGCTTTTATGAACATAGTTGAGCAAATATCCTTGTGGTGTGAGTGTGCATCCTTTGGGTATATGCCCAAGAGTGGTGTTACAAGGTCTTGAGGTAGATTCATTTCCAGTTTTCTGAGAGACTGCCACACTGATTTCCAGAGTGGCTGTACAAGTTTGCACTCCCACCAGCAATGGAGGAGTGTTCCCCTTTCTCTACATCCTCTCCAGCATAAGCTGTCATCTGTGTTTTTGACCTTAGCCATTCTGATAGGTGTCAGGGTCATTTTGATTTGCATTTCCCTGATGGCTAAGGATGCTGAGCAATTCCTTAAGTATCTTTCAGCCTTTTGAATTTTTTTTATTGAGAATTCTCTATTCATATCTGTACCCCATTTTTAATTGGATTATTTGGTATTTTGGTATCTAGTTTCTTGAGTGCATTTTCATCACAGCTCTTCTCTCTCTTCCTCTAACCCTTATATAGCCCCCTCTTAAATTCATAACTTCTTCTATTATTATCACACACACACACACACACACACACACACACACACACGGCACACATGCATGCCCACATGAACGTACATGCAAGTGCATGCATCTGTATGAGCACCCTTACTGACTCAAATTAGCATTGACTACATGTACTTGGGTATAGTACATTTTTCTTTTAGTATTTTGTTTGAGTACACAGATGCAGATCCTGTAGAAATGGACCAGCTATATGCTCAGCTAGGCTCATGTGCCTAGTTTTTGAGGCACATGTGTCCTGGGTCCTGTGGCTGAGATGGGGAGAAGGAAGATTCCCCCAAGGGAATTCAAGGCATGTTCAGCCCAAGCAAAAGGATTCTGGGCAGCGAAAGCCATGCACCTCTGCACCATTTATTCTGCACAGCTGTTTACTAACCTAACAATTTCCTTTGTGACATGAAAGGTGCCCTGTGAAAGGCTTGTGTGAAATGAAAACACCCGGCCTTCATAAGAATATAATTACAATGTATCACCTTGTACAATTCTCTACCCCCTCTCCGCACACCACAAATAGAGGAATTGAACACAACTATTGAATTTGAGCTCAATAAAAGATTTGTACCACCTGAATTACACCTTTACACACAAGACAGGGCACATTAACTTAATTACCATTGGATTCAATATCATAGGCCATTGCCCTGGGAATTTATCCCGTGCTGCACCCAGAGAGAGAAAAGCCAGGCATCGTTTCTAAGTGCTGAACTTTCCTGTTATCCTTGCTAATAGAAGACGTGGAACCTCTAAGTACTCTTAGCTTGGCTTAAGGAGTGGCCGTGATGTTTTTACTTTCCGACCTGAGTTACTGGTTTTGCTGGTGTGCAGAGCACTAAAGGGAGTCAGTGTTATTCGGAGCTGGTACTTTACTTTTGTTTCCCCCTCCTTGGCTTTCAGAATGGGAAGTGTACTTTATTTCATTTTTGTAGTTTTTAAAAATTAATGTCTAACTTGCAGAATTCAGGAACAGAGTCCCCTTACCTTCCTTTTGGAGTTTTCTTTAACGTTACCATCACAGGCAACTAGCTGTAGATGAACTGACAGCCACACAACACAATGGACAGAATTAAGTCAGCTCAGGAGTTTCTCTATGCTCCCACAGTCCACCAGCTGCTACTCACCTTTAGATTTCTCTCTTAAAAAGTTGCTCCATTTTTTTTTTTAATTCCTGAGATTGTTGTTTGGTTTTGAGGAACACCCCCAATTTTAGTTTTTGTGACAATTCTCATGCTGGGATGAACTTTTTGGCGAGGACAACGAAGCAGTGAATGACATCCTCCAGGCACCACAGTGACAGCTCCTGGTGTCAGTGTGTCTTGTTAGAGGTGATGCTGGCCTGTAGCATGTGTCAAAGGTCCTTTCTACAGTTTATCCACTGTAAGGCATCTGTATTCCCTTTTGTATTTATCAATTATCCTGGGGGACACACTTTTTGAGGCTGTAAATCTCATGTCTCTTCAACCTGCACCTGATAATTTGATCACTCACTGACCTAATTTGACCAATCATGGACAGACCTCGCCCTATCAATTAGTGTTAGTGTGCTGGTTAGTTTTATGAACTTGACATTGACTAGAGCCATCTGGGAGGGGGAGGCCTCAGTTGAGAAAATGTCTCCATCAGATTGGTCTGTCTGTGGGAGCATTTTTCTTGGTTAATGACTGACATGGGAGGGCCCAACTGAATGCAGATGGTACCACCCCTGGGCAGGTGGTTCTGGGTTCTATAAGAAAGCAAGTTAAGCAAGCCACAGGGAGCAAGCCAGTAAGCAGCAGCCTCCATGGCCTCTGCATCAGCTCCTGCCTTGGGTTCCTGTCTTGACTTGTTTCAGTGATAAGCAGCAATCTTAAAGTGTGAGTCAGACAAACCCTCTCCTCCCTGAGTTGCTTTTGGTCATGGTTTTTTATCAAAGCAACAGAAACCAAACCAGAACATGATGTTATTTCCCTTTTAGATTATTAACTACAATTTTACTATTCATCCAATCTTCCTATCTTATTGACTCATTTACTGTTCACTTCCCCATGGGTTAAATGCGATGCTGTCTGTCATTATGTTGTCTCCAGAAGTTTTTATGGTCTTGACCCCAGGGTCCTCCCAGATCAGACCATCTTTGCATTTATTCAGTAGATTTTATTTGGAGAGCAGCTTTACAGTAAGAGCAAAGGTGAGCAGGACACAGAGAAGCCCTGCATTCTACTCCACCTCCCTCCTATGTGGAACCCCTGCTCCCATTATGAACACAGCCTGCCAGAGAGGCCCTTGCACTGCTATCCTGATCCTGTATTGACATCCAATTATTACTAAGCCCTATTATTACAGTGGTTCCTTTTGATGCATCTCTCATGGGCTTAGGCAGATGTGTCATGACATCCCCTACAGTAGAGTATAAATGGTCTCATTGCCCATACAAATGCTCCATGGTATATTTATTTATCTCTTTCCTCCTAGTTTCTGGAAGCCATTGATTTAAAAAAAAAATGTTTCTTTTTATCGTGTTTTACCTACACGTCTGTGCACCATGTGCATGCATTGCAGAAGGAGGCCAGAAGAGGGCATCAAATTCTTGGGAACTGGAGTTACAGAAGGTTACCAGCCATGATGCGGTTGCTAGGGTGAACTTGGGTCTTCTGCAAGAGCATCCAGAGCTCTTAACTGCTAAGCCATCTTTCCAGCCCATTCACTGCTCTTAAAGGTTGATTTACAGAATGCCATGCAATTTCAGTCATACAATAGACTGGCTTTTAAGATGGTCTTCTGTCACTTAGTAAAATACATTCAGGCTGATAGCATTTATCTTTTTCATGCTGTGTAATAGTCTACAGTCTGGTCACACTGAGTTTATTTACCTAATCCCCATCCTTTTGACAAGCCATATCTATGCTCCATGAAAACCTTCCTGACTTCTGGCAGAACAATATGCTCGCAGTTCACTTTGTACTTTCCCTCCCAGCACTGAGCCAACCATCCTTCAAGTGGTCCTAACTCCTTGTGCTGAATGATTTTGTTTAGAGCTCAAGCCTTTGGCTTCATACGCATTGCCACCTGTGTGACGCTAGGACAAAGCTAGGACATACATACACATGTACTAATCTCTGGGTTAACATCTAGTTGTTTCTTATACAACTGACCAACAAATGATGCAGCCACAGAGGCAGGGATGAAAACTTTGGATGGTCCTGTCATCACTGGCTCCCTTTCTCTTTGGCCAAATGTTCCAGCTGCCTGAAACAGAGGTCATTGCTGGGTCTTTCATGTATTATACTTTTCACTTGTAGTAGGCCATGTTGCATTCTGACTGCTGTCACCACATATAGCCTGCAGGTTCTCAGGAACACCACAACACAGGGATCAAAGTATAGCTCGGTGTGGCTACAAACCACATGGCCGCACCTTGGACCAAGGTCCATGTTGAGGGGCACATGTCAGTGGTCACATATCATGGTGTTTGCTGGTCCTTGTTTATCCTGCACATTCCCTGTGCTGCTGGTCTGCTGACAGGGGAAATGGCCTTTTGGATATGTAGTGAGGTACCAGTTTAGGATGCTGTTTGTACACCAAGTCTGCACTTGAAAAGCAGTAGGTGCTGTGACCATAGGAGACAGCATGTATACATCTCTGGATCAGTGTCCTGCTCACTTTCACTCCTGAGGATCCACTGATGAATTTGACCTCTCCATTCAGACTGCTTCGATCTCTGTTTAAAGATCTCAGGCTCCAGGAGGGTTCTCCATGGTCCACAGAAGATAAATGTTTCTTTAAACTTAGTTTTGGCTGCTTTCTGGTTACCTTTGACTCTCTGTGCTAGAAGACCAGTGGGTAGAGAGGACAATTGACTCTTGTCATCAGAAGAAGTTGTACTAATACTACATAATGGCGGTGAGGAGAAATAGGTCTTGCACTCTAGTTTCCCTGTACTAGGAGACTTCTGTAACCAACTGTATGCATGAATGAACAGACAGCATTAATAGCCTGGTAAGGGTATGACAATCAGCCTCAGAACTCCAAGGTCATCTTAACAGGCCAAATGACAAAGTAAGTAATGTTAGTCACAGGATGGGGGAGGGGTTAAGAATCCAGCATTACCTCGAAACTAACTCTATCAGCATCTATGTAACCATCTCCTTACATAAACTGTACCAGCAACTGGTGCAACCATCTCTTTACACAGTGTACCTGCAACACTGTAACCATCTCCTTCCATAAACTGCATCAGCAACTGTGTAACCATTTCCTAATACAAACTATACTAGCAACTGTGTAACCATCTCCTTATATAAAATGTTGCAGCAACTGTATAACCATATCCTTATACAAACTATACCAGCAACTGTGTAACCATCTTTTTATACAAAGTGTACCAGCAACTATGTATTCATCTCCTTATACAAACTATACTAGCAGCTGTGTAACCATCTCCTTATACAATGTGTATCGACAATTTTGTAACCATCTCCTTACACAAACACAGGCATTAGAAGTTGAGTAGGTGGAGGGAACTTGCAGTTTTTTTTTCCTGTTTGGGAACCCCACCACTCAGCTTACAAATACATACAGAGATTTATTTTTACTTATAATGAATGCTTGTCCTTAGCTTGGCTTGTTTCTAGCCAGCTTCTAAGTTAAATTAACCCACTTCTTTCCTATATTTTACCTCTGGACATTTTACTTTTCTTTGTTCTGAATGTCTTTCTTCCCTCCTTACTCTGTGGCTAGCCATGTGGCTGTGTGGTTGTGTGGCCGTGTGGCCGTGTGGCTGTGGCTGGCCGCTGATGTCCCCCCTTCCCCCTTTCTTGCTCTTACTCTTCTCTCTCTAAGCTATTTGTCCTCTCTGCCTGGAAACCCTGCCCATCCCTCTGCTGCCAAACTATTGGTCATCCAGCTCTTTATTAGATAAATCATGTGTTTTAGACAGGGAAAGTAACACAGCTTTACAGAATTAAACAAAACAACATAAGAGAACGTAACACATCTTTGCAATATTAAACAAATATTCCAAAGGGTAAATGAATGTAACATGTCTTGAACTAATATTCCATAACAGGAGCTGAATGAGATAGGATGTGGTGTAAGTGGTATCCCTCTTTGGAAGCCTTGTCCTTGACACACATATCTGAAAGATTATACACACCCCACATGCTTCCCACATGCCACTACGCAGCTAGTGCCAGAGAAATAAAAGGCAAGTTTCTTAGGGAGCACAATTAGAGCCCCATATCTGGTCCAGAGCTCCCTGGGGACCACATTGAAGCTGATGCCCAGTGCAGACCACAACCTTGCTTGACGCTTCCTTTTCACTCTTATTGGGGGGAGGGGTTTGGTGTGGGGCTTCCTCGTATGGTTTCCCGGTATGGGCTGATGTGTGTCTCAGCCTCCCCACTGCTGGGATCACAGTCGTCTGCCACACAGTGTCTGGGTCTCGGGCTTTCATGTCTTCTCCTGCATCCTCCTTCCCACAATCTCCTCATTGGTCTCATTGAGCCATTTCCTCACGAATCCCTGTCTCAGGCTCTGTTTCCAGAGAATCAACTAAAGATAATACTGATAAGTCATTTTTTATTCAATAAATGTCATTTTCCTAAACAGAATGACTTCTGGTGGCTACATGGTATTACAGAGCTAGAGTTCAGTGAGCCTGTCTACTGCTTCTACTCATTTAGATGGCTTCTATTGTTGGCAACATTTTGTAAAAATTCTTAATTGCTATTTTAGATTACATTCCTATAGGGAGAAATTATAAAGCCAAAGGTTACAAACATTTTATGGCTCTTAATATAACTGTCAAGAATCTGAATTCTGGGTTGGGGCAGTAGCAGTTTTAAACGCTGAACATTTGATAGATTATTTATTATTTTAATTGTTTATTATGGTTGCTAGGCAGCTGTCACATTTATAGTTTGGCCATTTGTATTTTTTGGGTAAATGGCCTTTTCAGGGCATTTGGCTCTTTTCACACTGATGTACTTTTTCTCCTCATCACTTTGTTTGAGCTTTTTCTGCAGTTGATTCAAGGCGCATAGATCTTTGAGTACTCTTGGCGGAGGGTACCGTAGACCTGTGTAGGGAGTGGAATTGGAGAGTACCAGTGCTTCCCCCTTAAAAGAGGTATAAGCCAGGCATATCCAGGAAGGTAACGGCCTTAACTGAGCCCAAGCCTCTGACTCTCAAAATGGTTCTTCCCTCCACTTTAACTAGAAGAGGGGTGGCCAAACACAGGGGCCCAGTTTAGATGTCTGTCAACAGATGAATGAACTAAGAAAAATGTGTGGCATGTACACTCTTGGACATAAACCTGAATGAAATTAGGGCATTTGCAGGAAGATAAATGAAACTGGAGGTTTTCATATTAAGCAAAGTAAGCCAGACTCAGAAAGACACAAATCATATGACTTCCCTCATTTGCAGAATCTAGACTTAAGGGATATGGTGGTTTAGCATTGACAGAATCTAGATTAACCTGGGAGATGGGCCTTTAGGCATGCCTATGGGGCATGGCATTCATTAAGTTAACTGAGATGGTAGGACCTGTTCACTGTGGGTAGCATCATTCCCTGGCTGGGTCCTGGACCACAGAATCCATCCCTTACTCTCTGCATCTTTGCTGCTGAGTCAGCCTGCCTCTGTGACTTCCCCTGTGATGATGGACTCACGATCCCGGATGCACTGAAATAAGCCCATCCCCTTTAAGATGCTTTCGTCAGAGTGTTTTATCACAGGAAGAGAAAAACTAAAAGGGTCTAAATGAAGAGTAAAAGGGTTTGAGGTCAGAGAAGACACAATAGAATGGCAGCCAGAATCCCAAGCAACCCTGGCAAGAAGAATGAGGTCTCCTGCCTCTCGAGGATACTCAGCTGACTTGTTGTGTGTCAGATATGGTGACATACATGTTCCCTTTTCCTGATGGCTACATGTTACAGCCATCTCATTTTCCAGATAAAAAGCACAGCACCATCAGGATAAAATCTTTCCAGACCCATTCAGTACCCCAGTGATGGAGCCGAGTTCCAGATGTCCCACATCTCCAAGTCAAGAACTAACACCTAAATTTCCATCCTGTTGGAAGAACTAAAAATCACCACCGCTTATTCCCTAGGTATTTCTCACCTCCACTTTTTGCAGAACTCTGCCTACCCAGTTCTCTTTTGTAATGTGATCATTTCATTCTACAGTTCCCCATGTTGCTTCATGGATTTTTATAGCAGTCATTTTAATGCTCTGCATAATATTCCTTTGTTGGGCAGATGCTAAATTCCTGGATTTAGTGTTCTAACCGAGGATGTTGGGAAAATTTCTATGGACCCCTGCTGTCTCCCCTGCAATTCTCCCTGGATGGTTAATTCCCATCTCACTTCATGCATCGAGTGAAATGATACAGATTTCACTTGCAAATTGCCTAAGGATGTCTTTCATAGTTGTAGGCATCTGTAAATTATGTGAACGTGTGTGTCACCAGACAAATTCTTCCTAACATTTTGACCTTAAAAAAGTCTAGTGGGGATGCTTGTGTAAGTGGTGAAAACTCGTTCCCTGGGCCTCGGTGTCTCTGTCTATACCAGATAAACTGATCTGCTTTGTGAGCTGCATACGCAGGACCTCAATAACGGTTTGCACAGCAAGTTGGAAAGCATTGAATGAGAGCAGCATCAGTAGTGCCATACCCTGCACAGGACCCTGAGGCACGGGGCCTGGCCACCGCGAGCTGCCCTTAGCTCTTATCTCCCATCACATAGAGAAACAGATGGGCAGAGCAGTGACTCATCTTGTCTTTGGCTTCATAGATAGTGGGAGACAGAGTTAGAGTTGTGTGAGAACCCCACCTGATGGCGTGTATCTTCCCAGTCTTCCAAGGGTATCTCAGGTGACTTTGCCCTGCACCTCCTTCCTGAATTCATGAGCATCTCCTGTAACTCAAGAACAAAAGATAGTAGTTTGAGTAGAATCATGAGCAGACATTTCCCCAGATGACGCATATAAATGGCCAATGAGTGTAAATAATGTTCAGTGTCACCGATTATTATGGAAACAAAGATGAAAACCATAATGAGAAATCCCCTCATAGCTCCAGAATGGCTGTAATCAATAAAACAAGACTCAGGTGCTGGCGGGCTGTGGGGGACTATGGAGACGGTGGGGATGTGCAATGGTATAGTCGCTGTGGAGTTAGTTCTCTGCTGCTCTCCAGCTTGGGATCTTTGTAGAGCTGGGGCTCTTGCAACATGTTTTCAGGAGCTGGACACGCTCTCTGTTGACTCAACATCCAGGAGTCTGAGTCCCTAAGGGGTGAACCTGTGTATGTACAAATTGTAGTTCTTCTTAAGGCAGCCACCTGGCATTGGTCCTGAGAGGGATGAAGCCCCTCCCACTTGTCTCGAAGCTTGGTTATGTACACAGAGTGTGTGACTGCATTTTTCTTCTTGAAATGAACACAAAGCCAATGAAGCAAAAGGGATTTGGATAGCGTTTCCTGGGGCAGGAAGCAGGGAGAGAGAGAGAGAGAGAGAGAGAGAGAGAGAGAGAGAGAGAGAGAGAGAGAGAGAGAGAGAGAGCACAGCCTTACATGTCAGAAAGCCTGTGGCTTAGATACAGAGGTGTGATGTCTTCATTATCCATCTCAGGTTATCATGGAAGGGGAAGATAGCATCAAGATATATACCCAGGCCTGAGGGATGCTATTGTTTTGAGGTCCGATGCTGTAAAATATTGAGCAGGTCATTTAACCTCTCCAAACTTCAGGGTCCCCTCCCTCAGAAGGGGGCGATGGTGGCCTTTTCTTCATGGATCTACTTGAGGGACTTTACATCCAACAGAGGAGGTCTCACTCACATAACACATATTACATGTGAGACAGTTCTCAGCGCAGTACAAATGTGTACAAGTTTAACCCTCTGGATGACCCTGTGATACAGGCTGTTTCAGACATTCTTGGATGTTATTTTAGCTTCTCCAAGACTGTAGTGCATCTGACAACCAACAATGAATACTTCAGTCTTTGGGGAACCAGAGGGCAGAACATTCCAGAAACAAGGACACTGGAATTTGTTGGGAACTGGCTGCAGCCCAGAGGAGTCAAACCAAGATGAATTTTTTGCTTGCCATGTGGAACAGCCTTGCTCCAGCTCTGCAGACAGGCTGAGATGTCTCCTGTTGACATACTTCGTGAAGACAGAGTATGTCTGACAGTCCCTGATGTGTCCCCAGAAGCATCTGACTGGACACAGCCAGCCAGCTGAGGAGCTCATGTTCTAATGGTTAGGTGACGATTCTGAGGTCCCTTCCCCAGAGCAGCCTAGCTCTCCCTCTCCAGCTGTAGTCAACTCTCTCCAGTCATCAGTTCCAGGACGAGCTTCTCCCAGGATTTCTGGCCACCTCGTTAGTTGCTGGGAGGGCAGAGAGATTGTGGACTGAGACACAACCTCACACCATTTCAACAGACACCTTGCAAGAGTTATCACCATTAGAGGCGAGGAGAGCCCCGGATAGTTCTCTGGGAGAGGATCAGACACGCTGGTCCTGGATGTAAAATCTTATTTTATTCTTCCAGGGTGATAAGTCTCCATGACCTTCCCAGACGGTGAGTCACACAATTTCTCTTTGTGAGTCTCAGCTGCCAAGGTCTTTTGCAGCACACAGCTGTTGAAAACAACTGAATACCTTGGCATACATGCCACGGGAATAGATAACTAAACTCAAGAAGAAAGCACACACACACACACACACACACACACACACACACGTTAGTAAACATTTATTTATAACAAACAATAACTTCTTACTATGATATTGATAAGTTGGGGCAAGTGAGGGACACCACTTGGTGTCATGGTGAGAGATGGCCCTGGTGGGGTTGAGTGCCACTGCAGTGGAAACTTGGCACGAGGTGGCCCTTGATTCAAATCCCGGCTCTTTCCTTGACCTGGTGACTTAGGGTGAGTGATGCTGTGTTTGGGTATGATTTGTCTCCCCAGCGGTCTGTGTGCTGGAGGTCTGACACCTGCTGTGGTGATTTTGAGAAAGGGCACAACTTTAAGAAGTCTACTGGGTAAGAGGTCTACTGGGATGTAATTAGGCTACTGGGGTCCAAAAAAGAAAACCCCGTTGATGGTGAAGGCCAGGCTTGAAGAGTTTGTTCTCGAGAGAATGGGCTATCAAAAAGTAAGGCCGCCATCTGCACATGGCTTTCTGCCCTCACACATTTTCCTTTCTTTTGACATGGATGAGGGTCTTCACCAGAAACCAAACAGATGTGGGCACTCAACTCTGGGCTTTCTGCCTCCAAAACGGAGGTGAAGGAACTGACTTACTTTACGTATTACCCAGCCTTGGGTAGTATGGGCGAACACAGTGCTTGGTACAACTCGGGTCTCAAGGTTTGCATCTGACTGAGGGGACTCACTACCATGTCCACTTCACGGTGTCTTGCCACGACGCTGCGTCAGATGACATGAGGGTTGCCTTGACATGTTACATGCTCATGCAATTTCAACTGTGTTGTCAGTATTGGTACCATCAGGATTATTTTTCCTTGCTTAGGACTCTGGACCTCTCTGCTTTGACCCTGTGTAGCTGGTTGGCTAACAGAGTTCTGTTCTGTCTTCTCTTTAATTTGTGATATACCCATTTGCTTAAGAGGAGCCGCCCCTGAGCTGGGTCAGCCGTCCACTCTGACTCTGAAGAGGGGAAGAAAGTGAGGAGGCATGTGTAGGAGGAGGGAGGGATGGCTGTGGGGATGTGGGAGATGGAGTGAACCTGACTCTGTGAACACATAGAATCAATAGGTGAAATTGATGTGTTCATAAAAGTCACAGTCCTGCTGGGTGAGCTGCTTTCCACGGTGACAAGAAATGTATCTATTGCATCCCTCCTCGTCTTAGGGCAGGGCAGGCTGTAGCATCACCTATAGGACAGAACGGCCCAGGAGTGCAGGCCATGTCTCTCTCACAGTCCCCGTCCTCCACTGGAGGTTTTTTTTTTTGGTCTAAAATCTCCAACACAAATCTGGGAGTGATTTTTGCTTCTCAGATGTGAAGTAAATAAAAACTACCAAAACCTGGGCATCCACTCACTCTGTCAGCATTAGCTGTTTGCCTACTGTGACATGCAATCCCAATTAAGTCAGCACTTCTTGTGAACCTTCCATGTGGGCAGGGCTTTGTAGACCACGGCAGACTCAGTCACAAGTAGAACAGACCCGAAAGAGACCACGACTTCCAGAGTGTGTCTGCTGGAAGACAGGAAGTAGTTCCGAGGTCCTCCAGGTTCCGGGGTCCGGGAAGCTGTGCCTGAGGACTTGGGGTGATGGCATGGCCTGCGAGGGGAGGGCAGCGGTTAGTAGAAGCGTGGGCAGAGAGAAGAGCATGTGGCTTTAGGGAGCCCACGGGAAAGGGGTAGGGTGGGTGATCATAGCAGAAGGCAGAGGTGGGCGGGGTGGGGGCAGCAGGAGGTGTAGGACCTTGAGCGAATGTGCCAGGCATTGTCCTGAGGGAACAGTAAGAGCTGTGACTATGGAGAAGGGGGCACATTTACACGGAGAGAGGACCTAAAGCACCTGTGTAGAGTGAATTTTCTGTGGTGATCAGCAGATGGAGGTCCTGGCCTCCTTGTGCAGTGCAGTGAAATGTCCAGGGAGGCGGCTGTGCAGGAGGGAGATCTGCTCTCAAGTCAAGTGTAGAGTAGAGGTCATCCAAGGTGGGGGGCTGAGAAGGTTAGCATTGGTACTCGAGGAGGGGGACTTTCCTGATGTTGGGACATAGGCAGCGGCGGGGGTTGGGGCAGGCTTGACCAGAGATGAGGCTCATTTTGAATTCAGAGCAGCACAGGTAGTGGAACAGAGATGCCACATGTCAGAGAGACATATGAGTTCGTGACCAAAAGGGCTGGCAGCCGGGCAGTGTTCCCCTCTCATCAGGTGGAGCCCATCCTGGCCAGCAGAGCTTCTGGGGGTCCCTACCCCGAGACTTTCCAGGCTTGGCCATCACTCTGTGACCTCCACTGTCCTCCCTGCAAGCCCCTGTCCTCAGCAGAGAGTGGCGACAGTTCTGTGTGCTTCAGCCTTAGCCAGGAGCACACGTTTGAGGGGCCACTAAACTGCAAATAAAACATGTGGGCTCCGTGGAAATGAGAACTATGTTAAAACAAGGAGTTATTATACTTGTATGTGAGCCAATGAAGAGCAGAAATACAGCCTCAAGGCACAGTATCGATCCGGTCCTGGTGCTTCTCATAGCCGAATGAATCTGACATCCCTCCTCACGAGTGCTGGCTGAGCGGATGGCAGGAGTCCAGCTCCCAGCCTCCTCACCCCGCTACAAGGTTAAGTCCCTTCTTGGCTCACGCCAGCTCTGACACCCCATTTCCCGCCTGTGCAGTACTGGATGCCCTTCCGGTGTGCAGGGGTTACAGGGACGATTCCAGTTGTGAGGCTGGTGGCTGGCCAAGAGCAGATACCCTCTAATTAAATTAGGGACAGGTCTTCCCAGAAAAAAACAGAGATTTGCTCGGCAGAAGCAAAGATTGGAGATGGAAGTTTAAAACCTTGAGATACATTAGGGTTATGGAATTTGCTTGCTCCGTCCAGCCAATCACTGGGCTGATTGACTGTCCAGTGAATGGTAAGATCTGAGATAAGCCGGGGACACAGGTGTGAAAGAGGGTGCCCCGTGGGCACCCTGAGATGGTGAGTATGAAGCTGGGTATATAGCAGCAAGTCTTCAAACCACTGGGGTTGACTGACAGCGAGATCCACAGCGGATGCAGATGTCTAGGGAAAGGATGCTGTGGTGAGAGGTAGGGCCTAGGGCTGCTCCCCGAGGAGCATGGCATGGGTACAGGAATGACACTCGAGGACCAAAAGCCAGGAGCCCATAGGGATGGTGCGGAGTTGAGCAGGGGAGGCTGCTGATGTGACCAATCACTTCAGTTAGTTGGCTTGAGGTAGATTAAGATGGCTTGATAACAGAACTGGATGTGAGGAGGCAAAAGCGTCACCCGGGGATAACTCTCCAGGACAGGGCTGCTGAGAAACGGGGCAGAGGGGATGCTTGCACACCCTCTAAATGTAAACTACATTCTCCTTGTCATCCTCAAGCCTCTCTCTCACTCAGGCTGTGACACTCATTATACTCCCGTGGTGAGATACACTGGGTGAAGCGTTCCTGGTTTTTGCTGCGGCTGCAAGTGATGAGACACCATCCACAAAACTCATCAAACCCACATAGATTTTATTGGGAAAGGGAGCAAAGGGAGGGGTAGGTGTTGACCAACCGTAAACAGAGATGGAAGGGGAAAGGGAAGAGGAAAGAGGTAAAGAGACACAGAGACAGAGAGGACAGGAGAGAAGAGGGAGACGATGAAAATCTGGTTTATGCTAGGGGAACAGCAGGAAAGAGGGCAGGAAAGAGGGAGAGCAGAAAGAGATGAGCAGGCAAAGTGGACAGGGTCCTTCTTTTAAAGGGGTCCTTTGCACCTGCGTGCAGACTCCATGGAACCCTGGGCTGTCCACGGTACTGCCTGAGTGCATTCTGCCAGGTGACAAGGGCAGGCCAACATAGTGCCTGTATCCTTAGTTTCCCCAACATGAAGAAAGGACTCCATGTCTCTCCTTTTAAGGCTTCCCAGAGTGCACAGTAGCTGCAATTAAGCCTGTGCTTAAAATAAATCACCGTCCAAATTAAACTATGTCATCCATAGCCACATTATTACAGCACATTTCACAACTGACCACTTCATTTTGGCGGCACATTGAAAAGTGTATCTCAGACTTCACCTGATACCGAGTGCTATTGTGTCACGAATTGTACCCTGGGCTCTGAGGAACAGCCAAGAGAGAGACAGCCCGTAAGGAGGACACACTCGGAATAGGTGACCTCAGGAGCAATGAGCTTGCAGCCCAGAAAACCCTGTGTTCTCGGGACATCGCCACTGAGCTCCTGGCCTGTATCACAGGTACCAGGAGTCACTGAACAAATAATGATGCCACTGTAGGATGAGTCCGTGGGCTCCAGCTGGCTCAGGTTTGACCCAGGCCAAAGTGAGTCCAGTGCTGGAGGGAGACCAATGCCACTGGGGTCTCACTGACCCCTACACCTACTCAGCCTGTGTAGGAAGTGAGAACAAAGCGGCCGGGCGTGGCGGTGGGAGTGGGGGGAAGAAAGGGCCAGGTGTGCAGGGACAGAGGATTGCATTCGGCTGTTCCGCTGTTTGGTGTGCCTCGGGAAAGCATCATGAAGGTGTTGGAGCTTGTCCCTCCCTCCCCCGGTCTCGTGTGTGTATATGTACGTGTGCATGCGCGTGTGGTCAGTTTTGTTCTAACAGCGTACCGGGCATTGGTTGCAGCTGTACAGAGAAGTGGGCAGGGGACTCACCTGTTTTTACTCAGGGCAGTGTTAAATTCCTCCCAGCCCTATTTAATCAACCTTAGCCGAGTATTTGGGAACAGGAGTGATTGCCCGGGCAAGGCCAGCCTCCTGCTTCTGAACTCTGAGCTGTCCCTGAAGCTGGAGGATGTTTACACAGGACTCCCACGGGTGGCGACCAGACTTCAGAGATGCTTGGTGCGTGGCTTGGACGAGGGAGTGGAGAAACTCAAGTGTTTCTGTACATAAGAAGCTTTCTAGGGCTTATTTAAAGGGCAGACTTTTGGAGACCCTGTTAAGCTGTGCTGACTCGGAAAGTTGGGAGAACCCCTCTTGTCTCCACCAAAGTGATTGAGCCAGGCGTCCCGACCCTCTGAGGAGCCCTCAGCACTGGGGGCTTCGGCCTTAATCCTTGTCAGTCCTGCAGAAAGCTGCCAATGAATCATGCTCCGGGACGGGACCGCGCCGCGTCGCGAAGCCGCCAGGGGGCGCCAGAGGTCTCGGCTAGGAGCTCGGGCTTCTCCGCCCGCGGACGCCGCGCCCGAGCCGAGCCAGAGCGCTGCGGGCTCACAAAGCGGCCGGACGCGCGGCGGCGGCAGGTGCGCAGGGGACCGAGCCGGGCAGCAGCCTCACCGCGGCACAGGAGCCCCAGCAACTCGGTCGCCGGGACTCAAGCGGGCCCCCAAGGTACGTGTCCGCAGAACCCCGAGCCCCAACTTGGCGTATTGACGTAGTTGGGACCTTCCCGAGGCCATCCCCGGGGCCGGCAGGTCAGGGCCTGGGGGCATCTCTGCGAGCCCCTGTTGCACAGAGACAGCGGGCCGGGCACAGGGAGACCTTTGCCTTAGCTGGGAATGGGAGGCTCCGCTTGAGGATACCCCGAAAGCCCCCATCTGCCAGAGCCTGGGATGATGCTCAGAGCCCCGTTATCCCTAACCCTGCCCCACAGCTGTGGGCCCCGTCTGTGGGAGTGCGGGGCTGGCACATTGAGCATCCGGGCTTTGGGGGAGAGGTGCTGACGCCCCTCATCCGAGAGCAGGTGAGAGGGTGCTCTGTAGTTTGACCGCGGCCCCGAATCCGTGACCCGGCCTCTGCGTTTGTAGCTGCCTCCATTCACGAGGGCTCTCCAGGTGCAGGTGTGCCAGGGACCACCCTGTCCCCGCCGTGATCCTAGGCGTTGCAGCTGGGGCGCTCCCCAGGCGCCCAGACCCCTCGGTGGGAGCTAGGGACTCGAGGTCGTCCTGTTGTTGCCGGCTCATGCCCGTGTGCCCTGCCCCCAGATGCCAGCGATCGCGGTGCTCGCAGCGGCCGCCGCGGCGTGGTGCTTCCTCCAAGTGGACAGCCGGCACCTGGACGCGCTCGCAGGCGGCGCTGCCCTCAACAACGCCAATTTCCTAGACAATGACCAGTGGCTGAGCGCCGTCTCCCAGTATGACCGTGATAAGTACTGGAACCGTTTCCGAGACGTGAGTACGGCTGCCACCCGCCCTGGGGGGTGCAAAGTAGGGGTGAAGGGGAGGGGTGGTAGATTCACACCTTCCACGGAGGTCCACAGGGCATAGGTCTACCCTGAGAACTTTAATGAGAACTTGGAAGGCTGCTCTTGCGTGCTACCTGTGGTCCAGGTGTATGCACTTGTAGGACTGATGCAGCTGTCTGCAGGAAACAGGGCATGGACCTTAAGCAGCTTGTAGAGAGGGGCCCTTCGAGTGTCTGAGAGCTGGCGATGGCAGGCTGACTTTACCAAGCCCCAGAGAGAAGCTCCCAGGAGTGGCAGTGATTTGGACATCTTTAGGGTGCCTGGGGGGGGGGGGGGAGAAAGTCTCCACTGGATGAGCAATGCTCATTTATTAGGGAGCTAGATGTGGCAGGCATGAGCAGAGGTCTTGGCGGGGGGTGGGGGGTGGGCGTAGGGGTGGGGGGGCAGGGGGATCTCATGGCAATGAGCACGATGAGATGTCAGCGAACAGTGCAGTGGCTTGGAATCTTCCAGACTTTAGTGGAAAGGAAGCAGGCAGGCAGCCCAGGGAATCGGCCCATTTTCTTGGCGAGAGGGCTGGGATGTGGGAGAGACACTCTGGGGAGTCAGGGGTACTTCTGCTGTTTCTGCCTCAGTTCTGGCTCCCATGTACCTCTGTGCCCCCAGAAGATGAGGCAAGAGGCACCTGGCATAGTCATTCCAGCAGACACCTCCCCCCCATCCACCCCCTCTCCAGCCCCGAGCACGACCTGTTCACAGGTTCTTCAAAGGCTCTGCTGGGTGGCAGGGGTCAAGCTCTTCCAGGGGACGTTAGGAAGCTCTGTTCCCAAGATGGTTTCACTATTGCAGATACATGTCCAAGACATAGTGAGGAAAACATTTATGTTCAAATGCATTGCTTTTTTTTTTTCAGCAGTGTATGGGCTAGGACATTAAAAAAAAAAAAAGGCAGTATATGGATTTTAAAGGGGTAGCCTGATCCTTGATCTCATCACAGGGCAGGGCTTGAATGCAGAGGAGGAAAGGGTGGCTATACACGTCTGTTCACTGGGCTTCTCAGTCCCCCTCCTTGCAGGGAGCAGGACTCTGAGGAATCGAATGGCTCCAGATGTTTGCCTGTGCTTTCTAAGCAGCACCCTCTCAGGGGCTCCCTCCCAGACGCAGAAACAACTTCAGCCTTGGGTGGGGACTTGCTTACATGCTCTCCCAGCCCCATCTCCTCTCTGGAGTGGGTGGTGGGCATCTTCTTCTGGGAAGAGGCTCTGGCTGCACTTTACAGGTGGCAACGAGTCCCCTTAGCTATCGATGGCCCCTTTGTGATTTTGATGGCGAGATTGTGACACTCCCGTTCCTAGCCAGGTTGGAGTGGAGCATAGGGGAGGTGTGAACATGGTCTTGCTTTTGCTTTGAATGACTACATTTCAGCTAGAGTTGAGGATCCAGGCACATGATGAACTCTTAACAGGCTGGGCAAACGGGCTTGGTTTGGAGGATGGGCCACCGTTGCTGGGCGGGTGCCTTGGAACAGGGAATGGATGTGGAAATACTTGTACTTGTGGGGTCTCTGCGTTGTGTGAAGGTCTGCATCCTCAGATGTCATGCATACTAAAGTCCTAATTCCCCTTTGGCTTTGCATTTTAGGAAAAAGAATGGCTTTTTTTTTTTGGATGGTTCTGACTTGTAGGAAGTAGATCTAATTGTCCCCTCCCAACGTGACAGCGAAACCCATACTGATTGCTGAATGAACTGCAGCATCCACACTCTTTTTTTGTTTTTATTAATTAAATTCATTTATTTTACACCCTGACCAAAGTTTCCCCTCCCTCCTCTCCTCTCATTTCTCCTTCTACTTCCCCTCCCCCCCATCCATTCCTCCTTAGTTTCTGTTTAGAAAGGGACAGGTCTCCCTTGCATGTATGGCATATCAAGTTGCAGTAGGACTAAACACGTTCTCTTGTATAAAGGCTGGGCGAGGCAACCCAGTATGACAGGTTCCCAGAAGCCAGCCGAAGTATCAAGAACAGCCCCTGCTCCCACTGTTACAAGCTCCACAAGTAGATCAAGCTACGCAACTGTATATTCTATGTTATAGAGGGCCTAGGTCAGTCCAGACTCTGAGCCCCCTTGAGGCCAGGTTAGTTGATTCTGTGGCTTCTCTTGTGATGTTCCTAACTGCTCTGGTTTCTACAACCCTTAACCTCTCTCTTCAACAGGGCCCCCAGGCTCTGCCTAGTATTTGGTTGTGTGTCTGCATCTGTTTTCATTAGTTACTGATGAAGACTCTCTGACAACCGGGGCAGTCACTAGTCTATGAGTACAGGATGCAGGCTTTTCCTCTGCAGACCGGATACCTTTTTGAGGGCAGTTCTCAGGAGGGTTAGAACACTGCTTTGATGATTGTGTTGAGGGAAGGTCCACGCTGAAGCGGGGAAGAGGGAAACCCTGGGACAGAGTAAGGAGCCGAGCTAGTGCTTCTAGCAATGACTCGTTTGTAAAAGCGACAGTTCGGTTCAGCAAGTCATTAAAAACATCCAAAGATGGTAAAATATTTGCAAACATCATCAATCATCAAACCATTTTCTATGCTTCATGGAACCGTCTGACCCCTGCGGTGGCTAAGGTATAATTGGATGCCATTAAACTCTTTAAAGTGTCATGAACTCCTGCCTTTTGGGACAGGCTAAGTATCTTTAGTTGGGTCGTTTATTTGGAAAAGCCTGGACCCTCAGGGGTCGGGGAGAAAAAGGCTGTTTTCTCTAGAAACAGGCTGCTCTAGGGGAATCTGTGAAGTCTAGCTAGGGTGGCAATGGCTTGGCCAGCCTGATCACTTTTGGTAAGCCAGGCCTTGCCCCAGATTGACAAGACTTAGCTTCCTGGCTATTATTTTGGGGTCTTTTTGTCTTGTTTTGTTTGGGACAGGGTTTCTCTGTGTAATAGCTCTGGCTGTCCCTACAACTCATTTTGTAGATCACGCTGGCCTTGAACTCGGAGTGTTGGGATTAAAAGTATGTGCCACTGTGCCCAGCTGGGGCTTTTTGCCTTGAGGCCAATGATGACTTTAAAAGAAAATGGTAATGATGCATGTTGGGTTTTTTTTAATCCACTGTGAAAGAAAATGACCCTTCCCCCACTAGCATTGCTCTGTTGGACGTGGGTGGCAAACATTTAGAAGTGACCTTTGATCTTGAGAAGCTAAAAGTGAAGCGTTATCTTTGTTTCCTCTTACTTTGGTGTTTTGAGGCCGTTGCCTGTAGTCCAGTGTGGCCTTGAACTCATTATTTAGCCAGGATTGACCTTGAACTGCTGAACGCTGCCTCCCCAATGTTGGGGTTGTAGGTGTGAATCTTGTGACTCTAATGCTTTTTCTCAGAGACGTGACTGTGCGTGATGGTGGTTATGTCTGAACCTGCTTGGGAGTGAGCATGGTGGGAGGATGTGCCCTTAGCCCCTTGCACTTTTGAGTGTCCCTTGTGCTGTGATGTCGCTGGAGATGACCCGGTAGCCCCTGGGTGGCCGCTCTGAGAAGTGTCTTGTCGCTCTCAGCATGTAAATAGTCACTCTCTCTGGCTAAAAACTGTTACAAGTTCCTCATGACTTGTTGGCTAGAGGTAGGGAATCCGATAATGACATAAAAGCACCCAGATGGCCGTTCCTCCACGCACTTGCGGCTCCTTAGCTTGGCATTGCCTTATAGAGACTAGAAATTGGGACATTTTGGCTGGAGGGAGGCTCTGACTTTTGTACAAATACAATATCTGGAAGGAAGCTATGAGCAGGGCAGTTGCACATGCGAACTCACAGCAGTTGTGACAGCACGTCCAAAACCTGAGCAAGCCCAAAGCAGACCAAATCCCAGCATGCAGCGAGGAGCTGGACACACAGTCCTGCTCCAAGCCTTGGTGCCATTGGCAATTGTTAGCTGCTGGGAAGAGACAGTTTTCTCTAAGATTGTAGACCTCGCTAGTTGCCGACTCTCTAGCAGAAGATGACGTAGCTGAGTATATTTGGGCAACACGAGTTTGTCTTCAACAATTAAGAACGAACATCGTGGGCTTGGGGTAAATCTGATAAGCAGCAGCAACAACAAAGGAAGTTCATGCAGAAGGCAGGTGTCCTAGGCAGCCGCACAGCACACTGCCACCTCTAGCTGCCATGCATCTTGCTTCCCCACGGCCTGGGTTTGAGACATCAGAGTGACACAAATCCTATTGGGCTTTGACCAAGTTCCTCTGTTAATTCCTACATTTCATTCATCCTCTGAATAGCTGACTACCTCACGAGCCCGGGGCTCTGCCCTATAAAAGTGAGCAGGTTTCATGTAACCCTTCCTCTCCTACAAAAGACGGTAGCACAGGATGTTGCGCAGTTCTTTTCTATTCTATGTTCTTTAAAGGACAGTAAGTTTTTTCCCTCGTGGAGCTAATACCCACTGGAAGTAAGGAGAAGATTTAACATTGCATAAATAATAATAGCAAACATTTATGGAGCATTCATAAGGCATTGCTCAAGGCACCTCCTGTGCTTTATTTAATATAACAATCCAACGAAGAAAGTTCTACTAACCCTGAGTGTTTATTGGGAGAGCTGAACTTTTCAGCCAGGATTCTAGAGACACCAGGATGTGGAGGGACCTGGGTCCTGCAACCCACAGGGCTGAGTGGCTCTGGAGGGCGTGCCCTGTCCACAGCTCCATCCATACCATGGTGCAAATCTCCACTGCACGTGGGAGGGTAGTCAGCAGGACCTTGAGCAGTGGGAAGCCAGGTAGACACAGCTTATTGCTGGGGTAGTGTCAAGCTTTATCTTCTAATAACGAGCTTCTGATTTGATTAAAATAATGTTGTTGCTTACACTAAACATGACATTTCTTTCTTGTGCACACATGAAACCAGCTTTGACATTTAACTCCAGGATAATTACCTCTAGTAAGCCCGAGGAGTCCGGAGTGCTGCTTTTGCTGGCATTTAGCTTAGTTCGGAGTGACCTGGGTTTATAATTATAACGAGACTGTGTGGACCACATTCTGTGGGGTGTGGTGGTCTCCGTGACAGAATTGGGTGGCAGTGACTGCCTCACCATAACCCTCACTCTGAGTGAGTTTCAAGGGCAAACAGGGTTTCCTGCTGGCACTAGGGTCGACTCTGTTGGTGGCGCTGGGGACAAGAGGTGATGTGGCTTGGTGGATCGGTCATCAGTTTGTCACCACATGAGGCTGGCTTTTGATGGAGTGTAGTGGAAAGTCATTTTGATTAAACAGGTTCAAGGAGACGCAGATGAGAGCCTCTAATGAATCCACTGTCTTAAATCCCCCAAACCATATGGCCGCCGACAGACATAATTATCTCTCTGGGATAGTGTGAGGGTTGACAGACCAAGAGCATCCCGTCTTCTCTGGCCTTCCCTTTGGTCTGTCCCTGGCAGAGAGAAGCTAGGACATTCTTGGCATCTGTGGTAGAACCTTTTGACTCTACCAGCCTTGCAAGCTGAGTTTTCCACCTCTCCCTGCTCTTTGCAACCCTTCCACACAGGGCAGGGCTGGAATGCATTTCTGGGAGGCTGGGTACCTTGGTACATGCTGACAAAGCTATTTCCCAAGCCAAGAAGTGGCTCCAAATAGAGAACTGGGTCTGTGAGTGTCCCCGAGGGACAAGACTTAATGTTATTAGCTCAACTGTTAACTTTGCTTGAGGAGATGGAGGAAAACTAGAAGTTAGGTATTTCATAAAAATCATATTTATTTACTCAACTTGACATATTTCAAACAAAACACATTCAGTATCTAAACTCAGGTAGTTTCAGGAAGGCTGAGTTTACACTTGAAAGAGCATGTATGTGTCTATATGAGTTTGTGTGCACTGCATGCATGCAGAAGTCTGGGAGGCCAGAAGCGGGCGGAGCCTTTGGAACTGGAGTTAGAGATGCAGGAGCTTTGAGCCAAGCTCAGGTCCTGGCCTGGGCAGTAAGTACTCTTGGGCATCTCTGGAGCTCCCTGTCCCTTTCTTATTGTGAGGCGGCTCTGTGTTGCATGTCAGATGGCAAGTCATGTGGATGCTGACGCATGGCCTTATTTCCCCACGTTAGATAATTAAGACATTTCCTGTAAGAGGTCACAAAGTTTGCCAAGGTTGCAGATACTTTTCCAGGATGTTTTCTAGTCTAAGATACCATTTCCTGTAAGATGTACCATTTTAACGCACTGTTAACCAAGTAAGTCTATGCTCGGGGTAGAGCTTGGCAGACTTCTGTACAGAGCTGGGGCTGTACAGGGTTGCATCCTCTGTGGAAGTAAGCATTGTGAAGAAAGGAGCCACGATAAGGCAACCTGTCCATCTCTCCCTTTGCAGGGGTGGGTGGATGGAGAGAGAAGATGGGCTGTATCCTGAGCCTCTCAATAGGCACCTGTGTGTCCCACAGCTTCAGCACCACTCCCCAAACCTCCCGCAGTTACATGTCTGTTCTCGGAGCTGCTGGCTCCTCTTTTTTTTTTTTTTTTTTTTTTTTTAATTGGATGGCCCTGTTTTATTAGTGAGATCTCTAGCCTCTAGCATGCAAATGGCTGAAAATTAGTTCAAGCTAGCTCAGATAGGAAGGAAATCTGACCCACTATCCTTGGGTCTGTCTTTTGTTTTGTGCCAGTCTGAAGGTTGGTGTGCAGTTTCATGTCGTCAAATCTGTTACTTGCCACTCACAGCTCCTGGCAGAGGCAACCTCCCCATCATCTCTCACATGACCCTTAGGCTCCCTCATCCCCAAGTCAAAACTGGCAGCCATCCTCATGAGATATCAAGGAGGGGTTTTGAGCTCAGCTATGCCCCAAATCCTACTCATGTCAAGGACTGACTCCTTTGGATATCTTTAAATCCAAGGAATTCCTCGCTAACATCACTACCTGCGTTAAGGCCACACCCAGGATCTCTGAGCTGGTCATAACATCCCATTTTGTCTCTTAGAATGTTCCTGGGCTAGTCTTATGGGTAGAGAGAGTGCTGGGTCCTAACACAGATGGTTCAGCAAGCCCGTGTGCTACTGTGGCTTTCTTAGACCCTGTACATTCAAAACCTGCCATTTGGTCTCAGATCTTTGGTGGGCACGGGGATGGGGGTAGGAGACAGTATGTACTGTCCTAGGGCTTTGTTTGGTACACTGTGTGAGACAGACACAATCTTAATACTTAGTTGTCTAGGTACAGCTAGGAGAAGAGCCGGGAGGCAGAGGCATCGATGTCCAGAGTCTGAGCGGGAAGGAGGCGCTTTGGCTAGGGAAAAGCCTCCATCCCTGGGGAAGGAATGGGAGCTGATCCAGGAGATGACCTGAGTGAGCTAGGGAGGAGAGGAGGCAGCTGTGTCCCAGGCAGTGGCATGGGCAGGTCCAGAAGTGGGAGAGCCCTTAAGGTGTTGTCATCACGTGCTTATCCTAGACTCTTTCAAGTGGTGGACCCTCTCCTATGTATTCACACCTCTTCAATTCACTACACTATTTTGGGAGCAAGAAGTCAATTACGGAGAGTGGGGTACACAGATGGCCCAATCAGTTGGGGGGCTTGCCTTCATTTCCTTCTGTTGTCTAGGACAGAGGTGCCTTAGCGTCTCCTGGATGCTTTGGGAGTTGGTATTTTAAAGTGAGGCTGAAGTTCAGGAGATGCTCCTTGCTTTCCTTCCCCATCTCTTCCATTGCTGAAAACAAGTGGAGGCCCAGGGCTTTGAGGTCATGGCCGCAAAGCTGTCTGCTCTCAGAGGTTAGTCCAGGGTAGGGAGAGACATCCGTATACTATTTCCATACCGCCATGCTGTGCACGGGCTATGTACGTCACAGCCCTGGGCACAGGTCTTCTCTATGTCCCTGAGCAGGCATGGGAGTAATGGCTTCTTACGGGAAAGGAATGATGCATCCATAGACGTAAAATTAAATTCAATTGGGTCACTTTCTTTTTTGCAAATTCTCTGTGAATGTGTCCCTCAGAACACTCATCTGATGCTTGGAAAATAATCTATTTGTGACTGGAGGGATGGTTCAGTGGTAAGAGCACTTGGTAAGTTCCCAGCACCCACACCAAGAGAATTAAAACCTGCTGTAACTCTAGTTACAGGAAATCTGCTGCCACCTTCTGGCCAGACACGAACACGGTGCACAGACATGGATGTAGACACTATATATACAATAAAGTAAAAACTCCACTATTATATAAAAGAATTATTTGTTAGTGAAAAAGATGAAGGAAAGGGCATGTTGTGCAGCTATTTGTAACAACTTCAGACTCATCAATATTCCCAGCGGGGTTATTGTTGGATAGAGAAGTGGGCATTCATGCAGAGTTGAGTGATGCTTGTCTTTGAGGTCAGGAGCAGAGCCTCCTGGAGCGGTCCTAGGCTATCTTGGCCCAGGTGAAACATTTGGAGGTTGGAAGTGAGACATAGTGAAGGGAGCTTTTTGCTTCCACTCTAGCTGGACACATTCTGTCCTTCCAGATACACAGAATGATTCCAACCCAGTCCAAAGAGAGGCTGCCAAGTTAGCAATGACCAGCCATGGAGGAGGCTAGCACAGCAGTAGCCAGAGGGCTGTGCTGGGCCAACACACCCTGACCTTACAGCATTGCAAAGTCACTGGTGGGCTAGCTTCAAATGAAGAATTGAGCCTGCTTGTCTAGGCCACGGAGGCCACCATGTAGAAATGGCATCCAGAAGCCTCCATTTGACACACAGGCTGGGTAATTTGGGTGCGGATGGTTCTCAAGCAGCATATACAGGGACATCCTGGAGAATAGTTATCCACCCCAAGTAACCAGCATCACGAAGCGAAGTGGTATTTTCACCATATACCCATAGGACTACCACTGGTACCAGGGGAAGGGAGATCCCATCATTTTCCAGTGCAGATATCTGCATCCATTTGAACAATAGTCATCACTAATCAGAGGATGGGAATGACATTTGACTCTGGTTGGTGTAGGGATGTTTGAACTCATGATCACAGAGTGACTGATGGGGACTTTGTCCACCACAGAGTATGGGGGAACACTCTTAACAAATCTTCCTGTCTTCAGAGGCCAAATGCCATGACTCTGATTTTGCTCCTCTTTGTCACAGAGTGGCTATGGCTTATGCGCAGATGAACTGAAGAAAATTGACTCTGACATTGGCTCGAGTGTATAGTGAGCAGGCATTGAGGCAGAAGAGATGCTAAGGTCATAGAGAAGACAGGGAGCGGTAGGTGTGACAGTGTTGACCTCTGCAGGGGATGCCCCCTCAGGAGCATATGGGTGGAAGCGTGGTAAAGAGAGGAGGTCGGGCTCAGAGACCTGCTTGCTACCTTCATTTGGTATACCAAACCATTTTGGTATACAGACCGTTTTGGTTGGCCAGGTTATTCTGGAAACATCATGGGCCATCAAAAAAGACGTGCCCAAACTTAGGGAGCTCACGGCTTCAGCAGGAGCTGGCAGGATTCTGTGTTTGCAAGCCATCCCGTTGACCTCTCACCCTGCTCGTAAGCCGCACTTCACCAGTTGGTTGAATTTTCTGTAATGAATGGAAAATTCATGGTGCCTAAAATTGGTAAAGCCTAGGGCCAAGAGGGAGAAAGACAGGCTATTGAAGAGACATGTGACTATCTTGTGGTGGTGGTGGTGGGGTAGGGTTCCCATTGCGCCATTATTCTGGGGTGTCTGGGTTTTTGCAAATCTTTCCATGCTTAGTGGGCGAGCTGAGTCTCTTGGGAATTTTGAGGGCCTTCACGGTTGGCGCTCAGCGCTTTGAACAGGGCACAACATTGTTTTCATTGCAGCCAGCTAGCTCGTGACCCTGGTCTGTGCCATTTTCCATCCCCTTGAATGAGCCGTGTCCCTTCCAGTGATTAAGAGAAGTGCCACCCCTGTGAAAATACAACCGCTGAACTTAGTGGTTGGTTGGCATTTGGGGAAATGTGTAAGTTTTGTATTCCAGGGCTGTTGGTTTAAATGACTCCCCAGAAGAACCTGTGTACATATTTTACAGAAGGATTTACTTATTTGCATTTTATGCGTATGAGTGTTTGTGCGCCACATGCATTTGGCGTCTGCAGAGGCCAGAAGAGGACATCATACCCACTGCAGCTGGGTGCACAGGCTCTGAGCCATGCTTCCAGCCCCTCGTACATAGCTTTGAGTATTCTTGTTTCTTTCTGTGGCCACCCCAGACCTGTGTTCTTGCCTCCCAGAGACCAGATCCTGGTATACTGATTCAGCAGGCTGGTTAGCTTGCTTGTCTCTCTGTTCATTGTACAGAAATTGTCTGGCCCAGCTGTATTGAGTCTTTCTCTGTGTTGCCAGCCAGCTCCCAAATAATGACATGGAGACTTCTTATTAATTACGAAAGCTCAGCTTATAACTTAGGCTTGTTTTCTAATTAGTTTTTATAGCTTAAATTATCCAATTTCTGTTAGTCTACATCCTGCCATGTGGCTGTTACCTCTCCTCCTGCTTCCCCCACAGCTGGCTGGCGACTCTGCCTCCTTTTTCCTAGACCTTTCTCTCTGACACATGTACTTCCTGCCTAGCCATTGGCCATTCCTCTCTTTATTACACCAATCACAGCAATGCATCTTGGCACAGTGTACAAATATCCCACAACACGAGGCTGAAGATGTGCTTAAGAACAGCGTGGAGCAATCATGGCTCCTGCCTGGGACAAGTGGATGAAGTGCATAGTGGTTGGAGGACTCTGAAGTCATTCTTCAAAGAACTTGCCAAATGGGCCACCAGAGCCTGACACATTGGGCTCTCTGACACGCCTGGCTTCCCGTGACTCTGGGCCATATCTCCAGGGGACAGTTGATTCAGTTTTAATGTGTGTGGCTGTTGTCACATTAGATCACCTGGATTATATTGGTAGATATGAACAACTGCTACTATTTTGCCTGACTCTGGGGACTTAAACACTGCCATCATGGTGTGTGTGTGTGTGTGTGTGTGTGTGTGTGTGTGTGTGTGTATGTATACACGTGTGTGCGCACGTGCATGCACACATGTGCTAGTCTGTGAGTTGAGATACATGTTTTAGAAGAGACCCAACCTGGTGTGCTCACAGGAGCTTTAGGGTGGTGGTACTAGCCTTGTGGGGGCTCTAGGCTAAGGTCTGAGGTGCATAGAGACCACCAGAATCCTGCATTACTGGGGTAGATGCACTTCACAGGTGTGTAGCACACAGAAATCACAGGGGACCCAATGCAAACAGTCGCACAGCTGTAAACTGAGAGGCATTGTTGGGAGCACTGAGAAATTCATCCTGTGGACCTCATTGTGCGGATCTTGGGACCACTGCTCGTCCCTCTCCCAGGGAGAATTCTTGATGTCTACAGCATGTGACTTTTGCCTGCTTTTATATTTTCACAGATGGGTGTCTGAGGACTCACTCTTGTCTTTTATTCACAAAACTGGCTATGTGTTTTGAATATAGGTGATATCTTTTCCTTTTCATCGTGTCTCGAATGGCCCAGACGAGGCTGCCTTGTTATCAAGGGGCACTTGGGAGGTCACTGGGTTATTACATATGAACACTCATGAGCATGTCCTTGCGTGGGCCTAGGTTCCCCACGGAACACAACTAGTGTGGGATCCAGTGGTCACCAAAAGACACGTGAGCTTTCAGCTTTAAGAAGTGTTTGGACCACTTCCCACAGTGCTTAGGCCAATTTCTTTCACCACTACTGAATGAAAATTCAGTGGTAGCAACACATGCAATTAAAAATAAAAAACCAGAGGCAAACCTATAATCAACCACCAGATTCAAGTAAAAACTATGCCGAATAGCTGTTGTTTCTCAGGCATTTGCCTGGCCTCATGGAACGTGAGTGTGTGTGTGCGTGCGTGTGTGTGTGCGTGCGTGTGTGTGTGTGTGTGCACGTGCGTGCGTGTGTGCGTGCGTGCGTGCGTGTGTGTGTGTATGTGTGTGTGTGTGTGTGTGTGTGTGTGTGCGCGTGTGTGTGCATGCTTGTGTGTGGGGGAGAAGGGAGACGTAGAGAGCCAAGCTTATGAGTGAAAGTAGTTAAAGACATGGTAGTGTTTCGAGTGTGGGAGACATCACGTAGGACTAGGGGAATAAAGGCAGGACGTGCTCACACTTTAACTGGAGGACTCTGCTATTCTTTTGGCTTCGTAGTGCTCCTTTCCCAACTTACAGACACAGATAATTTTAAAGAAAAGTTAGACGGTCCAGAAGAAAGGGAAAAAATCACTCACTTTTGTCCAGTATGTAGGTGATGTTAACTTTTTGGGTGGTATCTGTGTGTCCAGTAGACTTCAACACTTTAAAACTTAGTTATTTGTGAGGATAGACATGTTTGCAAATGCATGTCTATAGAGGTCAGAGGACACTTTGCAAAGGTCAAGTCTCTCCTTTATGTAGGGACTGGGATTGAACTCAGGTCATCAGGCTTGGCAGTGGGAGCCTTTACCTGCTAAACCATCTCAAACCAGTTAGGCATTTTTTTTTTTTAAGCCAACACACTCTTTCATTCATTTAGCAGCATAGCATAGACATTTAAATGTGGCATTGGCCTTCGGAAATGGCATTTTAACTTGTGAGTTCACGCCTGTGAATATATGCATTCCATAATATATAAAACCAGGGTTCTGACGATAGTCAAGTAATTGTTTTTATTTTTCCCCATTTTGGAGCATATGAGTCATCCTGCATCTAAAATGGGTTCGTTTTCATGTGTTTCAAGAAGTAAAACAAAGACGTGCGTCTGTGTTGAACAGGAATCCTCAGAACCCATGATCCTTCCCTACGCCTTGTGTTGGTGTTTCTTGGCGAAGGATGGAAAGCGGGCATGCCTACCAAGATATGCCTGCAGATGTGGTGCCTCTCCTCAGGGAAGGGCATGGTCTTCAGTGGCCTGCTGGGAAGGCCGATTCTCGGTTCCCCCTGGATTCTGCCAGGCAGAAGCATCGGCTCACTCTGAGCCTGGGGGAGAATGCCTTGCCCTCTCTGACATGCGCACCTGGCTTTGGCAATGTCTGCACAGCCAGTTCTCTGAGGATGGCACTGAACTCATTGTGGTAGTATTAATGAACCCAGCCTCACTTGTAATTGGGAGCAGATGCTCCAAGCTGCATTTTAAGTGCAATCATGGCTGATGGATCCCTTGCTGCTGGTATCTCATACAGCTGCTTTCATGGCGGAGGAGGGTGAGAGGAGAACGTTAAAAAACAAGGCCATCTTCACCAGGGCAGCAGCGCGCTTCTCCGATAGAATACAGACAAGGCCGGGGCCCCGCTCAGTCTTCATTTGTGTCTCAGACATCTGCCGGCTTTGCATCACCCAATGTTTCCTCCTACCCACTGCTCTTACCAGGCCTGTTGGTGTACTCACTGCAGAGTGGCAAGGGGGAAGGGTCCCTCCATGCTGTTTCAGCATCAACAATGAGCCGAAAGCACACAATCGCCTCTCTGGGTCTGGTCAGCTCGTTGGGAGCTTTTGTAGGCTGTTGATTTCCATCCAGAGAAGACTGCGTCGGCAAAGACATTGGTACATCCGGTCACACTTTGGAGTTGCTGTGGCAGGAACTAATGATGCCTAGTGAGAAGGTGCTGTGTAGGAAGTCTTCCCACCCCCAAGCAGAACCGATGGTCAGGTCAACGTTGATAAAATGATGGCCTAGAGGTGGTCATTCCTCTTATGACGTTTAAAAAATTATTTGAGGACTTCATACATGTTCACAGTGTACACCGATCATATCTGCACCCTACTCATGCACTCCAGCTCCTCCCACCACATCTTCTCCCAGCTTCATGACCTCTGCACTTCTTCCTTTTTCATAAAACCACTGTTTTCAGTTAGCACTGCCATTGGGCACACAGAGGGAGGGTTTGCCGTTCACCGAGGCATGGGGACCCACCAGGGTCCACACCCGGAGAGAAGAGCTGATTCTCCCTCAGTGTCTTAGTTAGGGTTGCTGTCGCTGTGAAGAGACACCATGACCACAGCAGCTCTTCCAAAGGAAGACATTTAATTGGGGTGGCTTACAGTTCAGAGGTTCCGTCCATTACCGTCATGGTGGGACAAGGAGGCGTGCAGGCAGACAGGGGAGGAGCTGAGACTCCTACGTCCTGATCTGCAGCAGCAGAAGGTGACTGTCCCACACTGGGTGTAGCTTGAGCATATGAAACCTCAAAAACCACTCCCACAGTGACACAGCCCTTCCCCCAACAAGGCCGCACCTCCCCCAGCAAGGCCACACCCACCAGCAAGGCCACACCCACCAGCAAGGCCACACCCACCAGCAAGGCCACACCCACCCCAACAAGGCCACACCCACCCCAACAAGGCCACACCCACCCCAACAAGGCCGCACCCACCCCAACAAGGCCGCACCTCACCCCAACAAGGCCGCACCCACTCAACAAGCCCACACACCCCCCCAGCAAGGCCGCACCTACCCCAACAAGGCCCCACCCACCCCAAGAAGACCCCACCCACCCCAAGAAGACCCCACCCACCCCAACAAGGCCGCACCCACCCCAGCAAGGCCGCACCCCACCCCAGCAAGGCCGCACCCACCCTAACAAGGCCGCACCTCCTAATGGCGCCACTCCCTATGAACCAAGCACTCAAACACAGGAGTCTAAGGGTGCCACACCTGTTCAAACCGCCACACCCCCTGGCAGTCATCTCTGCTAATGATGTTAAAATCAAGAGTAGTACCAGGTTGGGGAAGCTGAACAACAGGGACTTTGCCTAGCAGCCCTCTCCTTTGTTGGCTTGAGAATCAACTGGAAGAGTTTCCCAGGGTCAAACAGCAAAGTGTCTGCCCTCCGGGGCTCATGCTCTAAGACGCAATGTTTGACTTCTCTACAATTAAAGGCAGGATTAATCGAGTAATGTGCTTCATTTCATATACTCGGGGGAGCTAAGTTCCTGTAAACAATGCACCATAATAAAAGGCCATGTGACTTTTACTGTTTCCGTGGGGACGAGGAACTCCTGGGAGACAGACAAGATGCCCCACCCTGTCCTTTGAGTAACAGGAAACGAGTTCCCTGTGAACATAAGGCTGCTCAATTTTCTTACCTTGGGGTTGGGGAACACAGGAAAACATGTCCATTCCCCAGAAGACCTGGCGGTTTCCAGACGGACGGGCTAAGGCCCCTTGACCCTTGCTTCACCCCCAGCTTGGCAACAAGAGCCTCCTTGCTCGCAACTCATTTCTTCCCGTTATATGGAGCAAGCTTTGAGGACTCGCCCTGTGGTCCCACAGCAGGGTTGGTGCACTGCGCGACCCAGGATTCTGCAAGCTTGGTCTGTTCCAGGTGCCCTGCTTATGGCTCCAGCTTGACGACCTCAGCTCTTGTCTGACGGCTTTTATGTGTGGAGGGTCTTTTCTGTGGCCCTCATGATTCCAGCACGCTTCCTCGAGGTGGGAAAGGAGCCATAGCCTGTGACAAAGTCATCAAGCCTAGTAGCTTCACAGATGGTGTGGGAAGTCTGTCATTACTTTTGGTTCAAATCGCTTACAAGTGTAGCTGGTAGAGGTAGGTGCGCATGGTCTCTAGTTGGATGTTTTTGTTACTCAAGACTGTCTTAGGATAATGGGTAGGTGGTGTGGCCTACTCCAGGCCCGTGTCAAGCCTTAGACATGCTCACTGCTCCCTTCTGCTGCCTCCTCCGCCTCCTCCTCCTCTGCCTCCTCCTCCTCCTCCGCCTCCTCCTCCTCCTCCTCCTCCTCCTCCTCCTCCTCCTCCTCCTCCTCCTCCTCCTCCTCACTGACTGTCCTGACATCCACCCTGGGTTGCTCTCCCGGCCTGGCTGGCCTCAGTCCTGAGCACGGTTGAGAGCTGTATGTGTGGGGAAGGAGTATGGACACAGTTCATGTTTCTGGTCTGGCCTGAAAGATTTTGTTTTTTAATTTTTATTCACTTATTTTATTTGAAGGCCGTATTTCTTGCCCATGTGACTCTGGTGTCACACTAAGATGAGAGTATTCTTTCTTCTTGCTAGGCCTAGGTTAATTTCAAAAGGTCCATTTGGAAGTTTGGCATGCTATGAGGTGCCTGGGAAAGTGAGGTGGCCTGCCCTGTGACGCACTGCCCCCTTCCCACAGCTCTGGGGTACCGCCTCCTTCCCCTCATGTAGATGTCTGACGTGGGGCCTTAGCACCCAAATAATCTGAAGTAACCTTTTTACACACTTTCCAAGTTTTAGAGACTTATTTCCTCTTTGCTATGCCCCTCCCACCGCAGAGTCAGCCTTGGTATAGAACACTCCAGTAACACAACGCTGAGCAGAAGAGCCCGGCCTCTCGACAAATGACAGGCGTCCGTGCAGACGCCAGAGTTCAGTTCATGCTGCGTGGACAAGGGGACAAGAACAGAAAGGGGAGGGCATCTTCCTTCATTTAGCTCAGATTCTTCCCGTCACTTAGCTGAAGTAACAAGCTGAGCTTGAGAGACTCCGTGATCTTAATGACTGACTGTATCAGGCGTGGTGGCGTGTGGGGTGTCAAGGTCTGGCCTAACCCTTGTGTCTAAGGCACTGACACGATTGGACAGAACAAACAGATGGAGGAGATGAAAAGTGGTGGAGTTGTCTAGGGAAGGCCGTGCAGTCCCAGGAGAGGTTGAGATTTCTGCTGGGGGAGTGCCTGCTCTGAACTCTACAGCACCTTTCAGAGGAGAGAGGGCAAGGGTAGGGTGCTGAGTTGAGGTGTCTTCAGAAGCATCTCATCCAGATGAGCCCCAGGACCACTCTGTGAGTGGCCAGCGCAGGACCACTCTGTGAGTGGCCAGCGCCCGTCCACGGAAGTGCTGTCCAGCAGCCAAAGGAATTCAGAACGAATTTCAGTCTCCGATCCTATCCTTTTAAAGGTGCCTCATGAGCCAGAGCCAGCACCTCAGAGGCCCGGGGCTGTCCACTTCATTGTTCTTCTGGTCCTCCATGTGCTTCTGTGAGAAGACATCTTTGTCACTTAGTGTAATCTGCTTTGTCTGTCCCTGCCCCACACTTTCTGTGGGACTTCCAGGCTTTATTGGCTTCAGGCTGGAATACAGGCAGAGCTATCCTTTAGAGGGTCAGCATGAGAATTGGAGGTGAACTGGGATCTTAACTCCCCTTGTCCACACCGGTATTCGGTGCCCGCCCTCCTGCATGTATAGCTGGACCATAACCCATTTCTCCAGACTGCGTTATTTCCAGACACCCCAGAGTCTCTCTGCAGGGAGCACCCTCTGTAGAGTGACACTACTCTGATTCTGAGAGCGTATTAAGGCGCACGGTGGGCTTAGCGCTCTGCAGTCGTGAGCGCTCGTTAGACCCGTTGTCTTCGGGAAGTATTGATTGCCTTTTGAAAGCCGATGCAGTCATGTGTGCGTGCATGCTTGCGTGTGAACACATGTGTGCTCTAAGGCATGCAGGGGTGAGCAGCTGGCTCTCTGAGTCCAGTCACAAACACACGCCCCTGTTCACTAAACATGCACAAGCTGTTGGCATTCCGAGCAGTTTTAATCTTGGAAGTAAACACGAAGCTGTTTCATTTATTTTTATGTCCTGCTTCCTCTTAATGACATGGATCCATTTTTTCCACATTTTAAGATTTAAAACCCAAGCCTGGGTGAGTTTGAAGCTTCCATCTGGTATCAGATTGGGGTTCCCCTTTCTGTTGCTTTGAACAGGCTAGGCCTGTGGCTTGAGGCCTTCACTTGCTGGTGGATGCATGCTTGGCTCTTAAACCCTTTCCTGTCAAGTGAGAGGTCAAGACTGGCCCTCTTAGGATTGGCAAGCCCTTGATGTGGCGTTTCATTCATGGTCAGCCTCCCTTCTGTTGTCCTTTGTCACATTGTGGGACAACTCCAAAAGTAGTACTTTTGTCTTAAAACCGTAAAAGCTCATTTCTACACCATACCACCCATCTCTCATGGGCAGGAAGGGGTCCCCGCATATTTTGTTCAGCACCGTGGCTGCTGAGGGCTCCAGGGCATGTGGTTACAGACACACTGGCAGCATTACCAAACTGTGGAGAGCTGGCTTCATGTGAGAGAGTGCTTCTCAGGAAGGATGCCAGCTTTGAGAACACCCATCAATTAAAGCCAACCTCACCATGTACCCAAAAAGTGGAGAAGCCATACGCATGGCTGTGGCATTAAAGACACGTCAGGAGCATTCTCTCCCGGTGAACAATCCCCACCCCCACCGTAGGTAGGTGTGTTGATGGCGGAGTGCATTAGATGGGCCCCTGGGCTGTCTGGGAATGTCTCCTAAACTCTCCACTCTCTACTAAAGGGGGTGTGAAGGCTTCCTCAAGGCCCTCTCTCTGGATTTAGCCAGTCCCCTCAAATGCGCCTTTCCCTGCTGGGTTGTTAGTGTGGTAGAATATTGTTTTAAGGTGTGTGTTATGCTGCATCTGTTTAACTCTGTGAAGCTGTGTTACTGCGCCTGTCTAAAACACTCAATGGTCTAATAAAGAGCTGAACGGCCAATGGGGAGGCTGGGGCAAGTATAGGCGGGGCTGGAAGGCAGAAAGAGTAAATAGAAGAAGGGATGAGAGCGAGGGGGGAGGAGGAGAGCAGGGGCAGCGGCCAGGAGCCCAGCCAGCCCGGAGTAAGTGAGGTAAGAAAGGGAGAAATTCTCCCCAGAGGCAGAAGTAGTCAGGATAAGTTAAGGAAAGCTGGCAAGCCAAGCTAAGGCTGGGCTCCGTGTGAGAGTTATTTGGGAGCTGGATGGTGGCCCCTTAAAAAATACAAAAGAGCAAAAAGAATCCACCACAAAATGGCACCCAACATGTGTCACCAATTAGTTGTTTCTATTTTTTAATTGTTTCCTTTTAAGCTATGGCTATCCTATCAGCAAATGCAACTCCTCTACTACCAGGAATGGCTAGACCACAAAAGCTGAAGCCCGAGGAATCCGCTCTCTCTTTCGAAGCTCCTATGGAAACTTGTTTAAGTCTCTGTCCCACTAAAGAACTCAGGATTCAAAGGTTGAGGTGGACCCTGTCCCAGAGAGGCTCAGTAGCAGGCAGCTCACCTAGCTCCCCTCCCCGAGCCTCCCAAGAAGCCTCTGCCCTCCTTACAAACTTCTCCACCTGGCTCCTCCCTTCAACTTGCTGTCAGATGGTTGCTGTGCAGCCTCCTGGCCGCAGGTAAACTTTATTTAATCAAACACATCTTTGCGTCATTAAACAAATGTTCCAGGGCATGAGCAAAAGTAACACACGTTGAGATAATATTCTGCGACAGGTTAGTCAGCACAGTGGAGCACTCTCTCGGGCTGAGACGATAACCTGCATTGGGAACTCAGTTTTTTCTCGCTCTGGATGTCTTTTTGCTCCTTATTAAAGCACTTTATTTGGAATGACTCTTGGTAGATCCTGGCCAACCTGACATGCCCCCACATGCTGGCAGCTGTCACTGTCCTCCAGTAACACGCTCATGCAGACCGGGGGAGCCTCTGCCTGAGTCCTGCTGCACCTTGTCAGTCACCCAGGGCCCTCTTCTTCAGGGTAAGAGCTTGGACACGTTTGCTGTTGACTTTGAGCTTTGGTCTCACTGACGGAGGTAAAAATCCCCTTACTCGATTGGCTCATGAAATAGGGGCCTGGAGCTTCTGTCCAGCAGTGTAGACATTGCTCGTAAATAAAGACGCACAGCCAGGATGCGGCTTGTTCCGTTTATCTGTGCAGCCCATCCTCGCTCTGAGTCCCAGGCCTTTCACACATAGAGCTTCCTGGGTCTCCTAGGAGAGCAAGTGGAGGGCCGGAAGTGGTTAAGCAGCTGCCCAGGCACAAGAGCTAACGTGAAGGAGGGGCGCTTCAGAGCTGATGCCACTCCACTACCGTCTATCTGCTCTTCCCAGACTCACAAGGGTATTCTGAAGCGGGCGTGTCCTCTGACAGCTTTTAACAGCCGTCCATAGTGTCCTGAGGTGACATGTGGCGCTTAATGGGGGGGCTGTCACTCTGTTGGAAGTGTGCTGCCTCCCCTTCAGATGCAACCCTTCCCCAGGGAGTGGGCAGGGGAAGTGTTGTCACGGCCCAGTGGGTATTGACCGCGTCTGTGTTGAAGAGCTTTTAGGAGGTTGTTGCAGTTGACAGGTTTGCTTTGCCGGCCCAGCAGCGTCTGGACCCCCTCCCTTCTTCCCCGAGAGCCACACCAGGCAGTGTCACAGGAGCCAAAAGCAAGAGGTGGCCATTCCCAACTCAGTGTGGTCTTTGCAGTCTCCCTGACCTTGTGCTTTGGTAAGACGGATGTCCAGACCATGCCGCCAGAGCTTTCTCCACATGGTTTTCCCAGCACAGCCTGTAAATACAGATTCGCTACCCACAAAGGAACAGAAAACAAAGGAAATGGACAGGAGAGAAACATGTGCCCTCCATCTCTCCAAGAGAGCTGCATTGCTGTGTGTCTCTGTACATACATGCTTTGAAATGACATGGTGTGCTGTACATGCTCCTCCATTTAAAAAGCTATAGGAAGGCCTTTGTAGGTAGTCCTTTGGTGGATAGCCCAATAATTTTATTTTAAAAGTGTTTGTTTTTTTAAAGAAGAGTTTCAGGTGAAATGTTTGTGTCATTTCCTGTGTTATCCTATCCTATTATGAGGAAAATGTTAGAGTGATCCTTCATTGGCCATCTTTAGAATTATTTCCTTAGGAAACAGTTTCAGATTTTTTTTTAAAAGGAAATTGCTGTGAAATAAAAACATGTAAAAACGAAGGCATTTAAATATGCTGAGGGTTACTCCAGGGGCTCTCAGAGGCTGGTGAGTATTCTACAGAGCTGTACTCCAGCTCGCTGACCTTCCCAAGGATGTCATCAATACTCCAAAAACCTCCAAGTTCTCCCCCTCCCCGAGGACCCTAAATTCTTTGATGGACTTAGATTTTCCATTTCTTAGGCCTTTGCATGTCTTTATTCTAAGAACAAGTTCCACTGGTGTTTTTGAATCATTACCTTTGTGTATAGGTCATAGTACTTTTTTTTTTTTAAACACATAAAGTGCATTGGTACTTGGTCCAGTGAGATGCCTGGGAGGTGAAATGCTTGCTACACAAGTCTGAGCATCTGAGTTTGATCCCTGGGTCCCACAGAGGGGGGGGGGAGAACTGAACCCTAAGAGCTATCCTTTGACCTCCATGTGCATGGCATCACCCTCATCAGCACCACCATCACCATCCCCATCATCATCATCCCCATCATCACCACCATCACCACCATCACCATCATCACCATCCCCATCATCATCATCCCCATCCTCACCACCATCACCACCACCATCTTCACCATCACCACCATTATCCTCACCATCCTCACCATCATCACCATCATTACCACCATTGCCATCATCATCCCCACCACCATCCCCACCACCATCACCACCACCATCCTCACCACCATCCTCACCATCATCCTCACCACCATCACCATCATCACCATCATCACCATCATCATTACCACCATTGCCATCATCATCCCCACCACCATCACCACCATCACCACCATCATTTTCACCACCATCATCCTCACCACCATCACCATCACCACCACCATCCTCACCATCACCACCATCATCCTCACCACCATCACCACCATCACCATCATCATCCTCACCACCATCACTATCATCACCATCACCACACATACTACACAAATAAAACATGTTTGCTCTTGCCTCCAATCTACCCTCTCTTGATCTTTTATCTTCTTTCATAGAACACCACCATTATCATATTTATATATATTTCTGTAAGTTACAATTTTACACTAAAATAAAAATTATATAATTACCTGACTACTTCCAACTTTCTAGGTCAAGGTTTCATGTTCAAGAAGGTTTTTGGCATCAAATGCATAAGCTGAGGGGAAAGATTTTATTGTCCATATGAGACAGAGTAAAGCCAGAGGCCTCTGGATTCTGGATGAGTCCAGAGCAGAGGAGAAAGTAGTAGATTGAACATGGTCAGTGGACTTGGACATGAGGGGAGAGGCTGAGAGGAAGACAGAGATGACCGAGAGAGAGAGAGAGAGAGAGAGAGAGAGAGAGAGAGAGAGAGAGAGAGAGAGAGAGGAGGAGGGAGGGAGGGAGGGAGGGAGGGAGGGAGGGAGGGAGGGAGGGAGGGAGGGAGGGAGGGAGGGAGGGAGGGAGGGAGGGAGGGGACCGAGGGATCGCATGGGTGAAATGGCAGGGTCATGTGGGAATGAGAAATTAGGCAGGTAAGGTTGATAACATCCCAGAAAAGCCAATATGCCAGCATGGACTCTGACAGGTATTTCTCATGCTGAGAGAGCCTACCGTGCACTTAGGCATGCCACAGAGAGCCTCCCCTTTGACCCTGACGTTAGTTAGGATTCTATGAACGTTGTTTTTATCTTATCAAACGTGGAGATAAAGGGGTTGTATGGCAGAGGCAACCGTCCCACAACTTGTGGAGTGTCCACCTGGTTAGGCAAGGGACCCTGCCCGTTCGGGGATGGTGCGGGAAGGGAGCGGCTTGGCTTCCGCCGCCTCTCCCACCTCTCCCACCTGGGCGAAAGCCAGGTCCGGTGAAAATCCAAATCCTGCTTCTGACACCAGATATTGCGATTTAATAAGGATCAGGATAAACAATTAGGCCGAATAGAAGGCTTAGGATCCGGTGGAACCTGCTGCGTTTATCTGTTTATGTTGTGAGTTATTTTTTTCTTAATAAACATCTATTGGTCCTAATTGTTTATCCTGATCCTTATTAAATCGTGATACAAACATACTGAGAAAACCTTTTAAAATACCAAAACATAGAGAACTTTTCCTTTATGTTTAAAGATATCTTTGGTTGATATATTTCCTAAGAATTCTACATTTTCAGTGGTTAGCAGACCCAAGAAAATTGAGCAGGGATACAATAATGGTACTCAGTCCACTTTAAGCTATTTTCCAACAGGGTTTTCTACAGCTGCTCCTCCCTTCAGGGGCTGGCTGAACACTGAATGTTGACTCTGGTTCTCATAATCTCTTTTCGCTGCTGCTGCTGTTGTCTGAAAAAGATAGATACACACCATCCCCTTCTGAGTGGGAGGCATCTTTGGGCATTGGGTGTTGCCCAGCCCCTGAATCTGATTGCTGCTTTAATATTCAGTCCAGTAGACACTCAGCAAGACTGCACTTGGGCGTTTTGTCATCCCCACGATATCACATGAGGGCCCTAATGCCAGCTGGTTTTACCCCTGGGCCTGCTCAGTTTGATCGCATGATTAATGCAGCGTTTGCTACATCTCGTTGTGTGAGTGTGTTACCTCCTTTGTATCTGTTTATCTGTGGGACAAGATGCTGAGGCCATGCGATTGTCTTGTGTTTTCAACAACCTCTCAGCCAATGACGCCAGCACCCTTGATGGTGATGTCCAGTTCTACTGTCCTTTCTACATCTAAAAATAGTATTGTTTTTAAAGGTAAGAAGAGCCTTGCCTCCACCCCTTTGGATACTGAAAAGACATGGGTTTCATTTCTGACCTCATTGTTGACAGTCATCGTGTGATCTGTCATTGTTTCCCTGATGTTGCGGCTGTCCTCAGCTTGACTTGGGAAATCTCTCAAGCTTGTGTTTATGTTCATTTGGATACCCCTGTTTGTTTCTTTGCTTAACGAAATTTCTCTTGGTTTATCCTTCATTCTTCTAGGCCAGGAATCCTATCTTTATTCAGGATGTTGTGGGTTCTTGTAATGAGGGTTGATGTCTGCAAGCCTGGCATGGGTACCAGGTGTATTTGCTTCTGTTGGGCCCTGTCAGCACTCATGCATGGGTATAGGATGTACTCACTGTATCACTGGGACCCGTCAGTCATCTGGAATGGGTACCAGATGTACTCACTCCCCCTGGGGCCCATCAGGTGCATTAAGTGCACAGAATTACAGAGATCACCAGATCCTACTGCAGTTTTAATGTAACTCTAACGCTACACCATTAGATTACATAAATTTCTGTTTTCCCAGAGTAAGAACCTCGATTCCCAATAACGTCAATAATTATACTCACGTTTTAGTCTATAGCATAAAAGTGGCCTAGCAATTACATACCACACTCTTAAAAGAAACCCACTGAAGCTTCAGACTATGTAGTAGCCCCTTCTGTTCAGACACTACACACTGTCTAGCTTGTTAGTGAAGGGTTCCAAATGACATGGGCAAGCTGGTTTCCTAACTTAAGTGATTCTGTTAACATCTTAGTTTCCCCTCAGTTCTATTGCTGCTCATATTCAGCTTAGCTTATTGTCATTTAAAAATTACTTCTTAAACATTTACATGGTCACAAAAGACTGCATGCAGATGAATGCTTAGGCTCCTTACTTTGATTCCTTAAGGCATTTGGAACCCTGCTATATTGATGCCGAATGCCGGAAAGTGTTAGGCAAGCTGAATTCCATCCACGGGGGTGACCGACGGGATAGACCACTTGGGTCAGCACAGTAAGAGAGGCAGCGATGCCTCTGCTCTAGGGTGGCCCACAAATTGTTAAGTGAGAAATCCAAGGTGCCAAAATTACAAACGAGGCACTCGCACATATAAAACATACATATGCACTCGATTTCATGCACCACATGCACATACATCCGCGTGTCATGTAACATTTCGATTGGTGACACTGGAGGTTATGCCTCCTTAGTGTATATCACAGGATGATGTTTGCACACCTAAGGAAAACCACATTTCCCACACACTTCCACCACAAAGTGACAGATGACAGCACACACGTGAGAACAAAGAGGCTGCAAAAACATAGCTGAACTGGTTTATAGTGGGAAGCTCAACATAAGGGTCATAGGTCATGGGATAACTGGTACACGGAGGAGGAAAACCATCATACACTTGTTTTACACGGCCAAGGCACAGCTTTAGAGGAAGCTCTGGTTTTGTGAGCTCTGAGCCACCCCTCTACGGGGCTTCGGAACCATCTGGACTATAACCAACGGTGAGGGTGTGACCTTTCCCCCAGCCTCATTCACAGGGGGAGGTGATGAAGCCCACGGGTTTTCAAACACGGCAGGCAAAAAGTGGTGTGGCAGTGTTGATTAAATAAATTAACATTTATTTTCATATTTGTTTTGTCTGCATGTCTTTGTAGGCATCACGTATGTAGTGCCCACTGAGGCCAGTAGGAGTGTTGGTTGGATTCCCTGAACTGGAGGTCCAGGTGGTTGTGGGCTATCATTCACGTTTGTGCTGGGAACCACACCTGGGTCCTTGACTTCCGAGCAACCCTGTGCCCCGACAGTGATATAGGGCCTCTCTTCAAATGTCATATGTGTCTCTTTGTATGGATAGTGTATTGATTTCTCCCATCGGTGCTTGATTCATATTTTTCTCTTTGAAAAAAGCTATCTAGCCATTGCTTAGATATTTTTCCTTTGCTGATAGCCCACTATCTTTCGATTTGCTCTTATAACATTGCAATGAATGACCTCATGGAATACTTGTGTGCTGCTAGGGGTTGACGTTCTTGCTTGGTCCAACAACGTATGTGTTAGTTACATTAGATTCTAGCCCCTCTTTGTGCCTTGTCTGGTTAGCACCACCCACAGTGAACAGGGCTGTATTGTTTCCTCTAAGCCCCAGAGCCAACCAGGCTTCGTATGTTTGCCTGCTTGGTTAGTTTTAAAGTCAGCACAAGAAGTAATGGGTTCATTAAGGTCGTTTTTCATGTGTGTTCGTTGTTACACTTTCTTTTTCACTTTTATTAAATTTGTTAATTTTGAAGAATTTCATATGCGAGTACTGTATTTACATCATTCCCACCAAGATGCCCCCTCCTATTGCATGGGAAATAAGATTCTGGGACACGATATAAGCTGACGGATGTTTATTCGGGGAGAATTCACTTACACCAGAAACAGATGACTGCTGCGGGTTCCCATTCCAAGAGTGCCCTGGGATGCTCTCTGCAGCCAGACCAGGAGGTAAGAGAGTGAGCTGGGGTCTGGGACACCAGGCCTAGACCCCACCTGTCACATCTGCACCTGTCCCAATGCCCCAATGGGCGTGGTCAGTGAAACAAGCGTGGGCGGGGTGGACACCTCACTACACTCTCCAAGTCCTTCCCTCTCTCCCTCTGCCTCCCTACAGTTCATGGCCCCTTCTGTAATTAGTACTGCCCTAAACACATCCTGTTTCTTAATTTAATTTTCTTCTTGCACTGCCCTCCCCAGCCCCCACCTCTTGTCGGCCCCTTTCTTCTCCAATTACCCTGATCTTCAGCTTTTCATGGTATATATCCCATTGTCTTTGCCATTCTCCCTGATAATGTCTTCTCTTTCCCTTTCACACACCACACACACGCAGCGCGCGCACACACACACACACACACGAATACACACATATACACGCATGCATGCATACACACGCATACACACATACACACACATACACGCATATACCACACACACATACATACACATCTCACACATACACATGCATACACACATACATACCCATACACATACCTCACATATACACATGCATACACATACACCACACACAAATGCATACACATATACACATACACATATACACACAGATAAATGCATACACACACCACACACAGGTACATACACGAACACACATATACACACACCGGCATCACCCGCACACCCCTCTGCCACCTACACACACCTCCTTCTGGAGGCTGGCGTATTCCTCCTTGCCAGGGTCATTCACCTATGAGGGACGCCTTGGCTAACTCCTGAATTGGATTGTTGTGAAAATGCAGCAATAGCCCTGGGTCTGGGAACTCTTCAGACACGGGAGTCCAGGAGCAGTGTGCATGGGAGGCATCCCATGCTGACTTTCATTCCGGCGGCTCTGCAGAGCCAGGGTCCCCTTTCCTCCCCAGTGTCTGCGGCCCACCTCTCCCTTGTCCATGCGTCCTCCCTGGGAGTTCTTAACTGATGCGAGGAGCTTTCACGGACATGTAAGAGTACCCTGGGTTGTTTGCACATCCTTCCTTACTATCACTCCTATATGTTTTTTCAAGTCTAGGCCTGTGGGCCCCTGGAAGAACACTTCTGTCTGGATGAGGTGGTAAGGGGTACACCCAAGAGATGCAGCATGGCAAGGCCCTCCACACCACCTGGAACTCGCCTCTGGGGGATGAGAGCACAGACCAACCTTCCCGAAGAGTCCTTGCTGGGGTGTCCTCAGCTGAGAGCTGCCCTGTGGGTGACTTCTGTAGCACAGCAAGCTTGACGCTAGGCATCAGCCTGTGACTTGAGGATGTCACCCCCTTTTCATTTCTGCCCACCCTTGTCACTGCCTCCCCTCTCTCCTGCCCAGTCTACTGAAGTGAGTCATGCTGCCCTGTTATTTTCCCCGCCTGCAGGCACGGAGACAGCTGATTGCCTCTCTGTTGATGGCAAGCTGCACAGGGTCTTGGCCCTCTTGCTCCTGGCCTCTCATTTCTCGGTCGGGAGGAGGGTGGGTGCCATCTTGCGAGGGGAGGTGCTTCTCACCCAGCTCTTGCTCCATGGCCTCCCAGACAAAAACTAGGATTAGACACAGCTCTCCACAGATCTGATCTGCTGGCTTCTGGCCCCCAACAAATGAGAGGACCACATCTGGCTAACAGAAAGACCACATCTGGGCTTTCACATACTTTGAGAAGCCACAGGTGAAGTGCTAAGGTCTCTAGCCACCGCCAACGTTTGCTCGCCATCTCGCGGCAGCCATGACGCCTGTACACCTTCCCTTTGTTCTGGTGTGTCTGACCACAGTGATAGAGAGCCCCACTGATCAGAAACTCACCATGTGCTGAGGGCTTTGGTCCCATCTTTGCTGGACCTTTGTGAGAGCTGAGTAAAGCGTGTTGCATCATTATCTATTTTGTTCCAGTGAGGAAGCTGCTGAAAATACTCAAGACTCTTTGGAGGCACAGCAAGAACATGTACAAACACACTATACACACCACACCTGCACACACAACACATACATGCACACATCACACCATACACACACATCACACAGACCACACCACACACACACACCACAGACCCCACACTTCACATGCCACACACATAGTCTATACTTGGTGGAGAGGACAGCAAAACCTACTAACCCAGTTATGTGGAAAAGCAATATTCCTTCTCGAACACGTAACTTCTGAATAGACTATTCTTGGATCACCCCCTCTGGAGACCCTGCAAACCAGGTTTTAGCTAACGAAGATCAAGCTATTGCCGAGTGATGCCATTGTTTAGAGATCACTTAACTCACTGTCCAGCTTTGGTCTGGGGACCCTGTCTAGCTGCCCCTATGGAAAAGGCTGTTTTCTTCTCCCAAGCAGGGGAGGTTCAGAAAGCCAAGGCCAGAGTCCAGGCCAGGCTGTCCTACCTCCTGTTACCCACGCCCTCATTAGCCAGCTGCACAGCTCACGAGAGCCTTTCTTCATAACACTGTTTTGTACTGCCATCTCCATGTTTTTGCAAAGATCTGGGAGTCTGTGTTTTTAGTGCCATAGGAAAACACAGAGATGCTGACCTGTAGCTGGGATTTCCCCATCTACCCATCCGTGGGGAGTGTCCACAGAGGGTGGCAGCCAGAAAAGGAGGCATAGAAGGTGTAGATAGTGTATGGGCAGGTGTCAAGAACAAAGTATGGCTTCCTGTGCCCTGTGCGGGTGGACAGCCGTGTGTGCGGGTGCACAGCCATGTGTGCGGGTGCACAGCCGTGTGTGCGGGTGCACAGCCATGCCTATAGGAGCTGGAACTTCCAGAGTGGGGCAGCCTATCAGGACAGTCTTCAGGTTTAAAGTGCCAATCATGGGAGACATTATTTTTTGCATCCTTCATCAGCAATGGTGATGACTGAAGCCCACAGAGCACAGCACTGGGCCTGTGGTGCATTAACAGGAGAGAGGAAATGATACAGCATGTTCCTTACAGAATATCTGCCACGTGAATCCTCTGTCCCATGAACTGACACCCTGGAGAAAGTTCCATGCCCTTGCATGTACTCACCAAGCCTTTGTTCTCAAAGGCTCCGAGAAACCTTTATTTGTTTATGAGTTAATTTACCTCCATTGCTCTTCATATGTATTTGCTTTTTTTCTTACACAACTTATCACACACCCAGCAGAACTGTGTTCACACGGTGAGAAAGCATGGATTGCCCATTCCTCCTGACTGCTTTCTGTCTTAGAAGTATTTTATGCTAGAATATTCTTCTGAAAGGCTTAGCTCCCAGGCCTGTTACTATAGGTCTGGAACACCGACCCAGCTTTTCCTCAGAATGTTAAGTTCCTTGAGGGTAAGCCATGTACCCTGGGGCTCTTTTGTCCCAGCCTGAGAGCATTTTCTCAGTGTTGGCTGAATAATAGATACTCAATAATCACTTGTTAATTGATTGACTGAAGATGTTTGTTAAAGGCCAGAAAGTTAATTAGTGGAGGTGGGAATCCTGTTCTTTCAACTTGTAGCCAGAGGCTCGCTTTGCCAGTGAGCAGACTCTGTGTTTCAGTTCCTCCAGCCTCCTGCCGTTTTCTAGATTGACTTTAAAAGCTTAACAAACTCCCTGTTAAGTGGTTTTCTCTGCTTGCTCTCTCTCTCTCTCTCTCTCTCTCTCTCTCTCTCTCTCTCTCTCTCTCTCTCTCTCTCTCTCTCGCGCGCGCGCGCCACACACACGTCATTCTTGCCTTCCCGCCTCCGTGTTATTCTGGACCTTAGCTGCGTTGAAAGTAGGCGGTGCGACAGCCTTGTGGCAGGTGTTCTGCATGTGTGTGGGTGGCCCTTCTCGCTCAGCTTTATCTCACTGCAGCTTCTTACCCCAGGAAAGCATGCAACTTTGATCGCTCCTGCTTTGTTCTGTCTGTTGGTTTTATCTGGGGATCCACCCTGGGCTGAGAAATAAGAGGAGTGGGCCTGGAGGTATGCCGCTTCCAGCTCGTTTGTGGTGGAGCTCAGTTTTTGAGCACAGTAAGCACATATTGCCCACCCTTTAGCTTTAATTGCATTATCATGTATGTGTTTACCTCTGCCAGAGTACTTGAAGTGTCCTCTGCTGATAGGATTATGGTGTGGGTCATTTGTCATGCCTGTGTCAGCCCAGGCTAACACTGCTATAAGGATAGGTTTTCTCCCCCCTTGTAGGTTGCAAGAGATTTCCATTGTATTGAAAGGCGTCCGTTTGTAGCTGTTGGACCCTGGACCCTGTGGCTTGCTGGTGCGTGGGAGAGCGCTGGTTAGGCTGAAAGCCTTGGCGAAGGTCTTTATGCACTGTCTGGGTGTCTGATTGTCTGTCCAGCCTCTAACCCTGGAGATGAAAAGGCAAGCATCCTTCTCTTGATGTTTCCGCCTTGTATCTCCTCTCTGGGAATCAGCTAGTGGCATCATTTGTGTAACAATTGAATTTAAGGAGTGGGATGAGATTGGAGTCTTCATTGTCCTAAGCGAATGCCTTTGGTCCAGTAGTAGCCACTGGTAAGAGATCTGGCTTAGGTTAGGGGCAGTGTGTCCTGCCAATTAATAATGCCACCATGGGTACATTATTAAAAGAACCTAAGTCACTGGAGAAGTCTTGAACATTAAGATCACAGTAGATTTTATTACCTTTACCTGTTTGGTGTGTTTGCAGCCCAAACCACAGAGAACCAACTATGTGAGATGGTTTGTGAATGTTTCTGCCTCTTGCTTACTAGACACCACCCCTCTGCCCAGAGCTCTGCAGTGGCTCTGTGTTTGGAGCCACTGCCGGTTACCGACGCCTCCCACCTCCTAGTCTTTCTGAAGATTTTTTGCATATGAATCTTCAGCCTCTCTCCTGGTCCTGGCATTTCTCTGGTCAATCCTTCCTTGTCCTTTGATTTCGGATGGATTTCTTCCTTAGGGACGCATTCAGTAATTCTAATTTTATAATGTGTTTTTCTTTGTGGCGCTCATCACTACTTTAATTAAATGGCTTAATTAAATAAACACAACTTATTTAATATCTGTCTCTTACTAGATTATAGCCTTCATGTGAGCACAAGCTCATCTGTGTTTTACCAGATTACTGTGGCTGTCGTGTAGTATTTGCCATGGATTAGACGTTCAAGGGAGGGCGTTCCAAAAGAAAAGGAGCGAAAGATGGAGGCGTTGGCTTTCCGCACAGGAAAGATGGTCTCTGGGAGTCCCACCATGGGTGTCCATGTCTCTGTGTTCCCTCCCCCCACCCAGGGTGGGTTGGTAGCTGAAACTACTGCCTCCTTGATTACAGCAGAAATGCCACAGTGTTGATTCTTCGATCAGATCCTCAGAGGATGTAGTGTAGCTTCCTCCTCCTTGTCGCTGCTGGCTCCTTTGTTGCTGTAAGGATAGCCAGCTGCCATTGTCCACTGTCCAGACAAGGCCCCTGTGGTACCGTCTGGAACCCAAACAGCTTTGGTTTCCAGTCAGGAGGCACCTGCTGCCTATATCGGCTCCTCTGAGTGGCCAGATCCTACCTGTAGTCCTGAGGATGCTCTTTGGGCACATTCTGCCTGTTTGGCTTCACGTACCATCCTGCCAATGCCTCACCAGCAGCCCTTGAGAATCTCAAGGCAGAGAGATTTGGAGTTGAGATGTACTTGGATTCCTGATCAGCTAGAACTCAGGTAATATACGCTTGTTTGTCTAAAGCTATTAAGTTTGGGGATAATTTGTTACGTAGCCGTAGCTAATTAATACACAGCTTTCTCTCTCCTCTATCTCATTAGATATATTAGTGGTGATTAGGGGTGTAATATATTCCAAATCTCATGCTGGACACTCACGGACACTCTTGCCTGCTGCTGACTTTAGCTTTGTAGATTGGGCCGTGTCCATTTAGCAGATGAGGCATATGGGTTGCTTGAGCCTGCTAAGTGTGATCTGGAGCACAGTGCCACTCTGAAGCAAGAATGTCACCTGGGAGTGTGCTTAGCTTCTCTCTTACAGCCCCTGCCTTCTGACCCTGGAGGTGACCAGAGAGCAAGGCGGGTGACACGCATGAGGGTTTGGATGAGCATTTTAGCCAGGCCCCAGCTTGGACCCTGTCTGTTCAAGGAGCGTCAGTGAACCCCTTTAGGAGAGGGCCAGCTGTTTCCTTGTTCAGGTGTCACCCTCTCAATGTCCCGAGTTAGTGTCCTCAGCAGAGAGCCCCAGGGAGACACTCCACACCAGCTGACCACTTCACTTGTGGCCAAGACTAAAATCCGATCTGATGAGAGATGAGACTAGGAGGAGGAAAGAGGAAGTAAAAGGCGGAGTCGAGATGTAGCCCAGGGAAGGAGCAGGACGCCAGCCGTGGCTCCCCGATAAGATGACCACGTGGAAATACTTAGATAAGTAGAAATGGGTTAATGATTAAGGCAGAGCTAGCCCATTAACAATAATGGTAACTGGCCGACGGGATTGTATCAAATACAGAGTCTCTGAGTGTTATTTGGGGCACACATGGTTGTGGGACCATGGCGCAGAACCAGCGGCAGCCGGCGGGGAAACCTGCTGTAACACCGATCAGCAACATAAAAGATGGTGGCTTTGTAATTAAATGGGCAGTATCTGCCATGGTGGCAGCTTGTTTTCAACTTCTGCGTGGTGATATTAATTAGTCATTGTTTGCTCATTTGACCACATGACCGATTTGTCTGCGGCAGACTGTGCTATGGTGAATGTTTAAGCCGGCACTACAGCCTGTTCAGCGTATGTTCTTCTCCTTTTAAAACTAACTGCATTTGTCTGTGGATGAAAAAACGCAGCAGACCAGAATGTATGTCAAGGAGGAGCATTCTGTGAGATGGCCGAGGGTGGGGATCATGGGGTTCTAAGATCTTGAGCCTGGGCATTTACTTTGTTTGCAGAGTGACTCTGACCCTTGAAGTCAGAGCAGAGAACATATTTCAGGAGATATTTCGGAGGGCGGGTGGTTGGGGGGAAGCTCTGTTTGTTTGCTTTTCTGTCTTTTGGTTGATTGCCTGGCTCTTGCCTCAGAATCTACTTTGGTCCAATTCTTGAGCATTGTGGAGTTGCATCACAATGGCTTGCTGGGACAGACTCATTTAGAGTGATGGACAGATAGCCAGGTGGGTGCAGATTACAAATGAACGTTGGCCGTGGGACATACTGAGTGCGTGGCTGTCGGAGTGTGACTGTAACCATGTCCCACAGTAAAAACCCTCTGTGTCACAACAGAGCTTTTCCAAGTAACAAGACTCCAACCTGGGCTCCCAGGAAAAGATCAGTTCATGATTTTCTAGAAGTATACATTTGCACAGGAGTCTCCGTGCTGGTGGGAGCATGGGTGCAGCTTGGATTTCGCATTCCCGAGCTCTGTGTTGCCCATCCTGCTCAGCTGTCATGATTTTAGTTTTCTATCCCCAGTGGAAGTCATAAATGAATTACATAAGTGTTCTCTTCACCAAACTAAATTTGGAGAAATGTGATAGTACGTGTTCATACCTAGTGTTTCTTTGTTATGAATAGAACCGAGGCAGATGGCCTGGGTGTTGTTATTTACCTTTCCCGTTTACTCTCCAGTCCTGTGTTCCAGTGCTACTGGGCGCATTCTCTTCCCATTGGTTTCAATGCCACTGCATTCTCATGGTTCCAGACATAGACTCTCTGATGTCTCTACTTATATCCACCTAAGCCTGGGCCTCTTTTTCATCACATTCTTTAAATGTTAGTCCACCCCCCAATCTCTTTTCGCTTTGTTTCATCTATTTTTAATTTATGTGTAAGAGTGTTTTTTCTGTATGTATATATGTGTAGCACATGTGTGTGTCTCTGGTGTCCATGGAGGTCAGAAGAGGACATGGGGTCCCTTGAATCTAGAGTTGGGATGGTTGTGAGACACCCTGTGGGTGCTGGGGATTGAATCCAGGTTCTCTGCAAGAGAAACAAGTACCCTTAATCATTGGGACATTTCTCTAGCTCCCTTTTCTTACTTTTTACATCTCTTGGAGTGGCAGACTTCATTAGGGAAAAACTTAAATTTTAATTAATTTATGAATTAATCGACCTTTTAGACCCATTGAGTACAGGACATGCTGCCCATGTACATATGGGTGCAGGCTTGCCTACGGGGCACAGAAGTCTTAGCACTCTGTCTATGCTGTGTCTTGGGGACATGCTCTCGCCCGCGCCTCCTTCCTGGGTTCCAAAGTGAGTTTGCTCATGTTTCCCAGGGGTTCCTCCATTTGCATGGTCGTCTTCCTCGGCAGCTTGTGTCAGCGTGCTCCTAAATCACCGCCTTTCCCTCCTGCCTGCTGCCTCTGTCAGTGACCGTGCCATCTCTTTAGACACCAGGGTGTTGGCATCTGTCACCCCTGGATTTGCCACTCCTGTCTAGCCAGGCCTGCTTATGGAACCTCTCAGTTTCTCAACTGCATCCCTCCCTCCTTAGCTTCTGGTCATCTCTTCAGTCCTCACCACATTTTGCCACAGCATCTTCAGGCCACCTTCCAGATGGATCTTGATTTCTCTCCTTATTTCCCAAACCTAATCTTGCTGCACCCCAACTTGGCTTGCCATCGTCTCCATGATTGTCAAAGGTCTTACTTTGAACTCTGAGGTTCCTGTATGACACTCAGTGACTCCTTATCCCATCACGTCTGTCCCCTGTCATTCTCTGAATTGTGCTGTAGATATCAGCAACATGAATCCTTGTCGTTTTCCATCCCACTCTCTCTCCTGCTCTCTCTCACCAGGAAGGGGCTTTATCCCCAGTGGACATTTGGAAAATCCACAAGGTATTTGTGTGTGTCACTGCCCGGGTGAAGAGGGGAAGGGTTGCTGCTGGCGTCTTGAGAGCAGAGCCAGGGCTGACACTCACCTTGTCCAGAGCAGACGTTGTGGGATGATGCACCATGCACAGAATCGCAGTGCAGTTGAGGGCAGAATTTCTCCTGTTCTGCTTGCAGAAATGCTCCTGGGTGCTAGGTTAAGTCCAGTTGTGCTCACAGCTGTTCCTGAGCTCTGCAACCCCAGGCAGGGGGCTGAACACTTTTGCCTCAGTTTCCCCAGCTGAGCAGTGCAGGCAATAAGGTGGCCCTCTCATATGCTGTGGGAGTGCATAGCTGAAGACAGTCCTGAGATATGACTCCAGCAGAGTGGGTACTCAGACATGACATGACCATTAGTTTATGCACTGCAGTTTTTCCTAGTGTTTCTTCTTTGACACGTTCTCTTTGCACTCAAGTGGAACGGATTGCCTCCTCTTAGGCCACATCAGACCGTGAATACCTTTAGGAAATGGGCTGTGGTGGGTATTGGAACTCAGTGACGGATGAGTGACTACATAATTTCATGTTCATGTGGTTTTCTTTTATATAGCTTAATAGTTTGCCACTGATGCTAAATTGACTAAAAATTCTATAGCACGATCTATGTTAAAATAATTATAAATTTTTGAGCTTTCCCCCCAACACCATGCTGAGATAATGAGATGTTAAACCCTCCAACATTTTTTTCATGAAAAGAGGCTACAGAAGAGATTCTACAGTACACGACAGGCTCCTTAGGGTCTTGGGAGTCCAAGGGTGGATGTGACAAGACTGAAAATGTCCATGGCATTCTTTCCCTCATGGTAGTAGATGCAGACCTGGAGCTTTCTACTGGTCATAGCAGGTAGCCACTGGGTACTGATGGCCCGTGTCTTCTGTGGGTGTGGTATTTAGTAATGCTATGGCAGAAGATGTGAATTCTTGGATAGACTGTCAAAATGCTTGGCTATAGAGAAATTGAGTGGGGGAGTCAGAGCCTAAAGTGGAGTTGGCCACACAGCGAAGTCTGCCATGGAGATAGATCATCAGTGTGGACACTGAGAGCCCCCAAGGCCTCAGACGTAGGAAGAACTGTAGGGCAGACACACTTGCATGGATGGATCTCGACTTGGTGTGCTCTTTCTTAATCTAGAAAGTTCTTGATTATTCAAGACTCAGTCAGTAGCCTGCCTGGAGTGACCCAGGTGGAACCTCAGTTCTGGCATGGTGACAGTAGATCTAATCCTCAACCTGTGTATCTCCCGCCTTCCAGGTCTGGGGGCTTGCAGAAGTGACTCTGACCTGAGCAGTCCCTACTGAGCTTGAGTAAACCCCTTGGCTACACCAGGCCATGGTTCTTGGCTGGCCAGAGTGCCTAGAGCCCCAAGAAATGCCGTGATCTAGGTGTTGCCCAGGGAGTAGCTGACGGCCGGCTCCATTCAAGCTCAGTTCGTCAGCAAAGCCTTCCCTGGAGAGGCTTGCTTTGGGGCCCTTTCTGCGTGATGGTGGTCAGGAAGAACTGTGTATTCAGGTGACACTTGGAAGAACCCATCTGCATGAGCTGGGGTTTGCCATGTCTGAGCCTTCAGGGCTGTTTGGGCAAGGGCTGAGCACAGTGCCTTACTGGTCGAGCCTACTTCTGCCCATCTGCCTGTGTACGCGCTGGAAGTGGGGCTTCCATCACAAAGCCAGAGGGTCTTTTTGGTGTCTTCCTTGTGTTTAGGCCCCTGATCTGTGAGTTGCCATATCTCTATCTGCAAACAATGCTGTTGTTGCTGACTAACCCCAGCCTTCAGGGAGCCCAAGAAGCGCGTGAGGTGACAGGACATGCAGGTGTGTGAGCGACCAAACGCTGCGGAAGTGCGAGGAGTTGTTACGAGATCACAGAGAGGTTGGCTGGGAGACGTTTCTGCATTATCAGAGGGGGTTTCGGTCCCTGTGTCTCCTTAGGAGAAGTTAAGTGAAACTTGGCTGCGGCTTGCAGTTTCTAGGGCTAGCAGAAAATTTCCTTTCCCAGCACGTCTGCTTCTCATAAAGTCTCATTAGAGCCCGAGGAAGAGGGGAGAGCATAGACAGCGGCCCGGAGTGTGTGGGGATTACAGTATGGGTCTTCCAGGAAACTCCATCAATCATAGTGGAATGCAGGGTGTCACCCCCCTCCCAGCCCTTAGCTTCATAGTTAAGGGAGCTTTATTGCCAACACTGACAGTATTTCAAGGGGCTTCCCTCAAAAGCTGCTTCATTAATGAGGATATTTCTAGAAACTTCTTTTCTCATGGATTGTATATTCTGCAAACTCCCCACAGCTTTCTTCTGTTTGATGTGAACATACCCAATACCCAGCTGTCAGTGTTTTGGATGCAAGTATTTTAAAAGAATCTAGAAAGTCTATTGTTGTAGTGTCTGTTGAATCAGAGTGGGCGTCACATATTCCTAAGATGATCCACGGAGGTTCCTGCATTTTTAAAGACACAGATTGATCAATTAATAACTTCATTATTTAGCAAACATTTATTGGGTGTGTCTATGTATTAAGCAGTTTTGTAGATCCTGGAGAAACATGAGTTCAGAATAATCCCTTGGCTCTTGGGTTTTATGGTCTAATGGGCACAGAGAGTAGACATTGTCTTAGGATTTGTGGCACTGAGTATGGCGTGGCTTTGCTGAGGAAATGGATTTGAGTGGAGCCACCTCAGTGAGGATCTGAGGGGAGAACAGCAAGTCCAGAAGTGAGGACGCCTTCAGCCCGCCTGAGGAAGAGCTCAGGAGCGCAGCCAGAGGCGGACAGACTGTGGGACAGGGGACGGGTTCGTGCGGGTCATGCAGAGTCGTATAGTGCAGTGTAAAGCACTAGCTTTTATTTAAAATGCTCCACATCTCCTGTTCAAAGGCAACAAGTGGACAGCTGGAGCAGACGGTCCAGGCAGTTTGTAACCCTGTGTTAGAGACAGCGCTGATTCTTCCATGTGTGGCCAGCATCCAGCCTGGAGGTCAGCCTGAATCTGTGGGTGATCAGACAGACAGACATGTGTCTCCTTCAGGGTCAGAGCACAGAGGAGGGCAGGGTGGCCACAGACATAATGGGCTTGCTGGCTCCTCTGTGCCCGTGGTTCTCTATGGAGACCTTTCCTCCAGGAGCTCTCGCCCCTTCCAGGACGCACAGCTCTGCCTTGCAGGATCGGCTCCAGCCTCCAGGGTTTCTTTGCTCTCCAGCCTAGGCTGCTCCAGCCCAGACCGGTTTGCATATCCAGGTTTACTTTTCCTGTTACCCTCAAAGGCAAGTGAATGCTTTCAAAGATCACGCAGCATCAATGAATCAGGATCTAATCAAATTAGCTTAGTGTTCAGGGTGCTTTGTGACGGACATGGGCCTGCTTATTGTCTATCCTCTCCTGTAGGACCCCTCTCACACAGGGCATGCTTACGTGCACTCTGTAAACACGTGTGCTTTCTGCATGGCACATGCTCATTCTCCCAGCACCTCTTCTCCCTCCCTCCCCCCTCCCTCCCTCCCTCTTCCCTCCCTCCCTCTTACCTTCCTTCCTCCCCCTCCCTCTCTTTTCTCCTTACCTCCCTCCCTCCTCCCTCCCTCCCTCCCTCCCTCTTCCCTCCCTCCCTCTTACCTTCCTTCCTCCCCCTCCCTCTCTTTTCTCCTTACCTCCCTCCCTCCTCCCTCCCACCCTCCCTTCCCTCTCCCCATCCCTCCCTCCCCCTTCCTCTCTTTCCCCTCCCCCTCCCTCCTCCCTCCCCCTTACCTCCCTCTCCCCCTCTCTCCCTTCCTCCCTCCCCCTCTCTCCATCCCTCCCCCTCCCTTCCTCCCTCCCTTCCTCCCTTCCTCCCTCCCTTCCTCCCTCTCTTTCCCTCCCCCTCCCTCCTCCCTCCCCCTTACCTCCCTCCCTCCCCCTCCCTCTCTTTTCCCCTTAGCTCCCTCCCTCCTCCCTCCCCCCTCCCTCTTTCCCTCCCCTGCCAGTTCCAGCCCTGCTCTTGTAGAAGCCTTTGTTGGCCGCCTTAGGTCTCCAGGCTCTTTGGTGTATCTGTGTGCCTCTCTAGGGTGCCTACAGTGTTTATCTTTAGTGGCCTCACATTTGGCTCCTTTTCTCTTTTAATCTTTTGTCTCCTAGTTTGTCAGCAGCTCCTGGGAATAGGGCTCCTGTCTTATAAATAGTACAGATAAATATCCTAGGGATGTAAGGGCCTATGAACAACCTGGAAACCATATACACACACAGATATGCACATGCACACACTCAGAGCTAGGCTGGGAAGAATTCAGGTGACACAAGCCAGAGAGATGGAGCATCATTTTAGTTTCTAGGACGTTCTTAGCACCTTAGGTAATGCCACAGAAGAGACACTTTAAATGAGACCCTGGAGTGATTGTATATGTGTACAGGTATGCTGGGGTTTGAACCCATGGCACACATTAATCTCTGGGCTTGAGCCCTGCACAAATATTAATCTCTGTGTTTGAACCCATGTTAGACATGTTAATCTCTGGACTCGAATTCATGTCACACACATTAATCTCTGGGCTTGAACCCATGTCTCACGTGTTAATCTGTAGGCTTGAACCCATGCACACACATTAATCTCTGGGCTTGAACCCATGTCACACACATTAATCTCTGGGCTTGAACCCATGTCTCACGTGTTAATCTGTAGGCTTGAACCCATGCACACACATTAATCTCTGGGCTTGAACCCATGACACACATGTTAATCTCTGGGCTTGAACCCATGTCTCACGTGTTAATCTGTAGGCTTGAACCCATGCACACACATTAATCTCTGGGCTTGAACCCATGACACACACATGTTAATCTCTGGGCTTGAACCCATGTCTCACGTGTTAATCTGTAGGCTTGAACCCATGCACACACATTAATCTCTGGGCTTGAACCCATGTCTCACGTGTTAATCTGTAGGCTTGAACCCATGACACACATGTTAATCTCTGGGCTTGAACCCATGACACACATGTTAATCTCTGGGCTTGAACCCATGTCTCACGTGTTAATCTGTAGGCTTGAACCCATGCACACACATTAATCTCTGGGCTTGAACCCATGACACACACATTTAATCTCTGGGCTTGAACCCATGTCTCACGTGTTAATCTGTAGGCTTGAACCCATGCACACACATTAATCTCTGGGCTTGAACCCATTACACACATGTTAAGCACTGAGGTTTGAACCCATGCTACACACGTGAATCTCTGGGGTTGGAACCCATGCCAGATATATTAATCCCTGGCTGAACCCATGTCACACTTGCTGAACACTGGAACTTGAACCCGTAGCACACATACTAAGCTGTACAGACCCAGAGGAGGATTTCAAATCTTTACTCTGAGCGTTGAATTAGTCACTGTTCCTTTGCTCTTGGGTCTTTCTCACTGAAGGGAAATCCCCCAAGGCCCTGGAGTTAGAGGTGCCCTTGGGCCTCAGGAGGAATGGCGTTTTTTGAGATGAGTGGGTTTGGCCACAGGGACTGTCTTGCTGCTTCTGGCATTAGTTTGATAAATGCCTGTGTCTGTCCTCAAGGATCTCCCGTGTCCTTGGATTCAGTAATGAGTCTTGCTTTTGGTGACTAGGAGACCGCATGCTCCATGCACCCACACCCACTCATGGGCATCAGGAAGCCCTTGTATGGGTCACTGCACAGCCACCAACAAACTCAAGGCTGGCTAGCAACACTGCCCGGCGCCGTGGTGTCCTGTGTATGTGTGCAGCTTCAGTGAGGGACAGCACAGTGCAGCCAGGACCGGAACCAGCCAGGACAGTGCAGCCAGGACCAGAGCCTCCTTGGCATGTTGGCCATTTTTCTGTCATTAACATAATTTTCAGTAATCAGCCACAACCAAAGTTAGCGGTCCCTGCTCATGGACTTAGAATGTGCCCAAGCTGCTGGCACCTGCTGCTCTGAAGCTTATGTTGATGCATGTTTCTGCAGCACTTGTCACCCAGCTGGGAGCTGATCTGTGTGCCTTTGCCTGATGTGCATGTCTCCCTTATACCCACAGGCTATCTGTGATTCTCCAAAGGGACAATGTGACACACACACATGAATCTTAGATATGTTCCTGTCTTTGCTAGGAAGAGCCACAAATACTAGAAATGAAAAGTATTTTCCCAGAAGGAATTTGGATATAAGAAAATGAGATAACTGAAGAAATAAAAATTTCTTAAAATGTGTGAAGTGAGTTCTTACTGTGTGTTAGAAAAACCTACCAGGAGCCAAGATTCACATGCATTCACGAGAACAGTAGACATTTCTTCAAGATGGAGACATCCAAGACTGAAGGATGTTGCCCAAACACTACTTAAAATTTTTTGCTTAAAAATTTGCTTAAAATTCTCTCTCTCTCTCTCTCTCTCTCTCTCTCTCTCTCTCTCTCTCTCTCTCTCTCTCTCTGTAGAAACTTTGGAAAGGAGAGTTAACTCTTTTACTTATTTATTTTTTTCTTCAAGACTCCTCTGGTCTGGTTAAGAAAGCCCGGCCATTAAGTTGCTTTTGGAAATGATGGCTGACATAGCTTCTTCAGGCATTCCTGGTTTGAAGCCTTACGTGATGACACCTGTGTGTCTTCATCTAAGTTGCGTGTCCAGTCCTTTCTTACATGACTGTCTTCTCTCACATGTATCTTTATGACCTTGAAAAGAGAGTTCAGACTGATTTTAGAGTGAGGAGTGATGGTGCTGTGTGTCGCCCACGGAGGAACAAGCTCTCTCTAGGAGACACCCCCACATTTCTTGAAGTGCCTGCTTGCGTATCTTGGCAGCGTGCTGGCTACGGCTCTTGTCTTTCTTTTTAGTAACCACCAAACAAGATTGAGTCATTTTCTTCCAATGTTCTCATTTTCTCCATTTCCCACATGTTTAAAACCAGAAGAGATTGATCTCATCGAGGGAACAGATTCCTCTTCTGGTTCCTCTGAGATAATTTGAAAAGCCAACATGTCCTTGTCACAGATGGTAAGGCCTAGTGCATGGGCTTCTTAACCGGTGCACTTCCGATGACTGCTGTGCCCGTCAGAAGAGCTGTGACTCCAGGGCCCCTTTCACACGAGCCACCCCTCCTCTGTGTGCTGGACACAGCAGCCTGTCTAGAAATGCATGGTGTAAGTCCTTCCCTGACTCCGGTGTTCCTGAAAATACCTCTGAGAATGTCACTGAGTTTGGAAGACTGGGGACACCCTGTGTTCTCCTGCTGTCACCCATGGGGAGTGCTCTTCCTCTTCTCAAGCTCAGGCACATCATCTTCTCAAGGTCACCCTGCATGAATATGCTTTATCTAAATTCCGATCCACACCAGCGCCCACTCCTACTTCATCCCATCCTGTTCCAACCCATTCATGCCTATTTTCCCTTTGATCTTTACTTAAAAGATTCATGAGGACCTCTTCAGCTTGCAGCTTATGTGTGAGTTTCTGCTCAGAGGCGACCGTGTATGAAGCCTCCTCTTAGTGATTTTTCCTATCAGACAAGTCATTCTCAAATGTAAAGCTATGTTCCTGGGGATAGTTAGTTAAATTGAGAATTCCTGAACTGTTAAATACATGAGTATTTAGGCAGAATTATTGCAGTTTCTTCAAATGTCACCCGGACACTCGCTAGTAGATGAGAACTGGTAATGTGTTGATACTGAATTTCCTTTGCACCTGTCTGGTTTTCTCATGTTTGAAGCCTGCCATTACTATACTTGTGTAGATGAAAGGTTTTCCTACAAGCTCCTCACTAGCTTGAGGTGACGAATTCTTGCCTGGGACCACTAGGTCTCATTGCAGGCTTGTCATGGCTTCTGGAGCACATCACTGTGCTAATTATGGCTCTTGGCTGCATCATTTGTTATTTGTTCTATTTTCATAAATATTGCTAGTGTTAATAATTGTGGCTCAACCAAAGAACCACTCAGTGTTTGCTGATAGAACAAATAAATAAATAAATCTTACTAGAGCTAGTGGTAGAAAAAGACTGTAAGATTGTTTCATAAGCAGATACCATCAGGGATCAGGAGTTGTCTATACTTAGCATATAATATAGCTGGAGAATTATAGGGGGGAAACAGTGAGCATAAGTACCTCTGGTTTACCAAAAGAAAAGAAGCCATCATGTCTAAGAATTAAAGCTACATGTAAGCAGCTCTGAAAGTGGCGATGCACAGATTATTAGCTAGTTGGGTCCCGTGGCAATAATGTATTTTTGGTTGTGAGCCCACCCTTTAATCTCCGAGCCATCTCTCGCGCCTCCTGTGGTGACATAAAACTGCATATTCCATGCTATCTGGATGAGAGCTGCTAGGGTTGGGTAAGAACCTCCTAAAAACAAGAGAAGCAAGCGCCAGGGAGCATTGAGGGTTCAGCACCAGGGACAGCTCTAATGAGGCTTCAGGTCCAGGCTGTGGCCCCTCTTGTGCTCACTACTGCTTCTTAAAGTGGACTGGGAAATAAAGTAGCCTCTAACTTCTGAGCCACGAAGGAAGCAGGCGATTGCAGCCCCTCCCACTGCCTCAGGCCCCGGGGGCTGCAGTAAGAGAAGCTGCCAGTTACTGTGGGGCACAGCACTAACGCTCACGAATAGTGCTCTTCTAGGACCTCTCAAGGCTGTGCCTGGGCTATGATCTATGTAGTGTTGTGTTTGCGTATCCAGCCTCCATGGTGCAGCTTTCCCTTTTATATATCCCACTAAGCCAGCAAGGGCCTTGTAACCTAGGAAACCCGCACAATATCCTGAGAGCAACTACCTCAGGTTGATTCAGGTGGTTCAGTGCCCCCCCAGAAACAAATCACGAAGAAGGCACAGCTCTCCTCGCTGAGTGACCCCGGGGTGTGTGGCATTGACTCTTCCAGCCACATGCCCTTGCCTTTTGGAGAAGATCGTTCTGTCATGATCAGGTGGTCTGTGTGGACACACCCACATCCTTTGAGGAAAGATGCTGTGGGGGGAAGGGACGTCATGTGACGATAAGCAGGTGCATTCTCGTGTGTAAGACACAATCTGCTTGGCCTCCAATCAACAGCTTTGTGCTCATGAGCTGACTGTGCAGAGGTCAGAGGGCAGGGCAGGGCAGGTGTGTGTACAAAGCAGCACACTGCCGAGGTCCCTGAGCAAGCAAAGTCTGTTTTGCTGATGTATTTAATTTGGAACACAGAGACCATTTTCTTCTGTACTCTTTTCATTTGGGTGGAAAAACAATGGGGCAGATAGATTTATGCTTTACTTCAAGTGGTCTAAATTATGTGTGACAGCTTCTCAAGAAGCTGGTATCCAAAAGCAAAGGCCCGTTTTATAGATATGCTCTGATGACATTTGTGGCCTGGGATTGCAAATCCATCATTTATTGCATAATCCAGGAATTGGGATTTTTGCTGGTCATGGGCCTTACTTTTCTTTGGCCAGAAGAAAATGAAGGTAAAACAACACCCCCACCTGGAAACCATGTAACTTTCATGCTTATTAAGTACTCCATAGAGGAATCAATATCCATTTTTGAACCAGAGTGCTAATTGTAAGCCCCTGAATTACTGCTGGCAGAAACACTCCTGATTTTCTGGCAAGTCCTCTGCAAGCTGCTGCCCCTTCCCCATTTTAGCAGGGTTTCCCCAGCATTTTTTTCTTCAATAGGCTTTGGTTAGATTTTTCAGACATGTGGCATTTGCTTCAAGGTCTGTTGGTGCTATGCATGAGGTTTTAAATGTTCCTTCACATGGATTCTATAGAGAAGTCCGGTGATCCTATGGATATACTTGCAATTCTTCTGGGTATTTGGGAACATGATGGGAAGGGATCTTTGCAGTTGTCCCAGACCTTACTTGAATACTGCCAGAGTGGGGCGGTATATTTGGGCATCTGTCTTCTCAGGCTTGGCTTCCTTCACTTGCTGATGTTGCATAGCCAATGAGGTTCTATTGTCCCTTAAGCCACACTCAGTGTTCATGGGCTGAGCCACACTAAGACAGATGACGATGATTCTAGTTTGTCCTGTTAAGACCCCACCTTCACTGTTTTTACCTGCTCTGTCCTGGAATACGATGGCTGGATTGTGAAATCTTGGGTTTCTTACATAATGTTTTCTAATCCCCAATAACTTTTATTTTTGTTCATGAAATCATTATGAGCTCTTAACATCTGTTATTCACTGGCCATGGCAGACATGTGTGCACACCCATGCACAGACAGCTTAAATTAGCTTAGGAGAGTAAAACCCAGCGGATGTGGAGACTATGGATGTGAGCCTAAGTAGTCAGGATAGAATTTGAGGTAATAATTTTAAATTCACCTCTTTTTATGAGCCCCTTGCACTGAAGTAATATAAAATAGCATTTTGACCCCTTCCATTTCTTAAGCTGCACTAGCAATGTAATATGGATATTTTCAGAGCTATGATGACATCCTAAAATGTAAGTCTTCCTTGATCTGTCCATGGTGCTGATTAGCTTACAAGAAATTTTTGTTTTTCTTGAAGCGCATGACCTTGGATGGATGAAACTTTTTCTGCTTGTACTTACAGCATTACCAGGGGTAGCTTTTATAGCACCAACAGGTGTAGAAAATAGGGGACAGTTATTTTCCTGTTTTGAGCAAACATGGCTGTACCAGTGCCTTGGTACTTTGAAAGCAAGTACTGTTGGTCTTACACACAGAGAGAACGTCTCACCCATGGGCTATTTATGGGAAAGAAAGCTCGTGTTTTTGTTTTTACTTTCTTGCAGATACCCAGGAGAATCGCAGAAGTGCACAGGGGATTGGCAGTTATTTTAATGAGAGGTGTATGTGAGGCAGCTCTGCACCCAGGTTTTCTACACGCTCTTCGCTCAGGGAGGTGGATTATTTCTGCTTCTGTCTGCATTGACTACAGTGCATCCACAACCTCTCTGGAGGGACAAAGCCGGTTCTGGTTCTAAGTTTTATTTAGAAGGTTGGCTATTTTCCTTAAAACCAGCTATTTGTGGTACTTGAGAAAACCTAGCTAATAGTTCTCTAGCTAGCCTTTGATTTGAATGAAGATAAGGGACATGCATCCTGAAAGACTTCTAAAGTGGATTTTTAAAAGTCAAATAACCTCCACATTAATTGTCCTCTAAAGCCCAGACTTAGAGATTTTCACCCTGGAGTTTTAGGGCAACTGGGGCATTTCAGGAAACAAGAGAGGATTTTTTTTTGGACTCGTGTAGCCATTCTACTAAGACAAAAACACCAAGAACAAAAGTGGTGTTCAGCTTAGTAAGCATTGGTTGAGGATTTACAACTGGGCTCTGGCGGAGCTGACAGTGCCATGGAGAGACAAATGTGGGGTTCGTAATTGCTCATGTGAGCAGGGGGAAGGTCTGTGTTCACATGTGGAAAGCAGGAGATAAAAACATGAGTACCATTGCAGGCCCAAGACATGTCCTAGAAATTGTCACCTTTTAAAATTAAAAACTATTCCAGAAGTTATTGTATGGACATGCCACACGTACTCATTACACTTTAATCAGCAGGATGCCAATTGGGCATATCCAAATTAAAGAGGGGGACTAGAGAGATGGCTTAGTGGTTTAAGAGCATTTGATGTTCTTTCAGAGGACCTGTGTTCAGTTCCCAGCACCCCCCCCATGGTGGCTCACAACCTTCTGTCACTCTTGTTCCAGGGGCTCTGATCGTCCCTTCTGGCCTCCATGGGCACCAGACACATGTGGTGTGCATACACACATGTAAGCAAAGCACCCTTAAACACATAATAAAAACAAATAAAACACCTCATAAGATATACTCTATATGGGTACTAATATAAAACACAGGTGTTATGAACTTGGCCTGATCTGTAGAACCAGAAAACGGCAGGTGTACTTAGCCCTAAAGTTATGATACTCATGGGAGGAGACTAACATGAACCAGTGTCGGAGCAGATCAATGGGATCTGCCAGTGGTGTCCTGTCTGCATGTGAATTACTGTGCCGCAGGAGGGTTACGATTTCAGAAGGAGGCATAAAATGTCTGTGTGGAACTAAATGCAGCGTGGATGGGCTAAATCCCTTATAATTTTTGTATGGATCAAGGGGAAGATGTTTACTGAGATGATGTTTGTTGAATATTCAGATGAAAAGTTGAGGTAGGAATGCATTTAGCTGGATTAGTGTAGATCTTCAATGCTACTTGGGGGTAGGTGGCTTATGCTTAATTGTTCTGTTTGTGTGTATTGTCACAAAATATAATGGAAAAGCGGGGGAGATGACAGGTGTCCTACAAAATTGAATGCACGGTGGAAAACACTGCTAGCATTGAGTTTATGATAGCAAGACTGAGACGAGACGTGAGCTTGGGGCACCACTGAAACCATCCATTACAATTCACTTCTAAAATTCCATGGTGTGCAGGAATGCTTCAGGGAAGCAGAGACGGAGTGGCCAAGCATGGGTTCAGGGATCCTGCAGCATAGCAAGGACACTGTATAAATCAGAAATGAGTGTGTGTAGGCTGAGGGCTGCTTTTAGCACAAGGATCAAGGAAGCAAATGGTCAGAGCTTCTGAGATGTCTAGGCAGGGTGCATCTCTTCCAAGTCTGGCCAGGGGCAGGAATCTGGCTTCAGATGGAGGAGCTCTGAGAGGGAGAGCCCTCTGATCACTTTTGCCTTGGCTGAATTACCCTGGCGTGGTTGAGCAGGATTGATGAGAAACAGAAGAGCTGTGGGCAGGAAAGGCTGGTGCAGAGAGTTAGAGAAGGATGGAGAAAGAGCCTAGGCAGGCATAATGGGGATGGATAGGAAGACATAGCTGCCAGTCACAAATGGAATTGATAGCGCCTTATAGCTTTCAGACACAAAGCATTAATGGGGGAGAGGGTCCGTGCTTTTAAACCCAGGAAGATAGTGCTGCCATTATCAGGAAGAGAGGGAGAGAAGGCTGGGAGGGAAAGGAGAAGTTGTACATTGGATGTGAAACAGAGGACTGAATGAGTTATTGCTGGGGTCCAGCATAAGATAGATTAAAGAGCTCCTGTTTCGTTTCTGTACTGTGATGTGCTCATCTGGAGTTAGTTTTTAAAATTTTCCCTTAAAAGTATTTATATTTCCTTTCTTCTTTTGATAGCTATGCTTGCAATGTTCTAAGAACTAGTTCAAGTGTGGTGTAAGGTACTCTTTTCCTCCATTGGTTGACATTTGGAAACCCATGGTGTATTCCTAGTGCTCTTCTGAGGGTCATACTGTCCTAGGGCCGGCGTGGGCACCCTGCCTAGGTGTGAATCTTGCTGGAAGGTGTGAACCCTGAGTATGGCATGGGCCTCAGTCTGAATTGGATCCAGTCCCCATCCTGGGTCCACAGCTTCCACATCCCTATGTTGTGGAATCCCTTGTACCCATGTTCATCACCCTGGGTTACTGCAGGCCTCCAGGCCAGTTCTGAAACAGTGGGAGTATTGTGGATCTCTGTGCCTTTGAACTGTTACCTGTGTCAGACCTAGTCCTTACTCTCGGTCCAGAGCCCAAATACCCAACAAAAAGACAGAGACTAGCAGACTGGGTTAGAAAACAGAGTCTGTCTCTTTCATCACCAAAGATAGATATCATTACAGGGAAAAAGGATGGGAAATGGTGATCCAAGAAAATGGACCCAAGAAAAAACAATTGTAGCCATTCCAATATCGAATAAAATAGATTTCTAATCAAACATAGAAATGGAAGGAAGGTCACCCCATTCTCATCAAAGGACAACTGCACCAAGAGGACATAACTCTAGACAGACCTGTACCAATCATGAGTGCATCTAGTTTTATGAAAGAGATACTGTTATACCTGGAACCATGGGTTAACCCCAACCCAGTAATATCAGGTGACTTCAAGTCTCCCTTTCACCAAAGGCGGGTCATACAGATACAACCAACCAGAGAAACCTCGGATTTAAATGACATAATAACATGCATTTGCAAGACATTTACAGTCTATTCCCTTCAAACACCAAAGAATGCATTCTTGTCAGCAGCCCATGGAACTTTCTCTAAAATTCATCATGTATTAGGAGACAAAGCAACTCTCAGCAGATAGAAAGAGATTGAAATAATATATGGAATAAAGCTAGATATCAATATCAATAGAAACTACAGACAGCACACAATCTCATGGAGATTAAGAAACATGCTACTGAATGATGCATGGTTCACTGGAGAAATAAAGAAGGAACTTTTAAAATATTCCTAGAATTGAGTGAAAAGGACCACATGAAATATCAAAATCTATGGGAACAATGAAGGTATACCTAGGAGGAAGGTTTATAATGCTAACTGCCTGCATAAAAAATTGAGAGAGCCTTCAAATAAATAAATTAATGATGCACTTTAAGGCCGTGGGGAAACAAAAGTAAGCGGACCCACAAAGAATATACAGCAAGAAGTGGTCAAAATCAGGGCAGAACGTAGTAAATTGAAAAAACAAAACAAAACACGGAGTTGGTGCAATAAAGAATTAGTTCTTTGAAAAGTTGAACAAAAATGACAAACCCTTAGCCAAAATGACCGAGAGAGAGAGAGAGAGAGAGAGAGAGAGAGAGAGAGAGAGAGAGAGAGAGAGAGAGAGAGAGGGGAGAGAGAGAGGGAGAGAGAGAGGGGAGAGAGAGAGGGGAGAGAGAGAGGGAGAGAGAGAGGGAGAGAGAGAGGGGAGAGAGAGAGGGGAGAGAGAGGGGAGAGAGAGAGGGGAGAGAGAGAGGGGAGAGAGAGGAGACCCAAATTAATCACATTGAGTTAAGAGGGAGGGAGACATTGAAGCAGATACCACAAGGACTGCCCTTAAAACCATACATTGTATTAAATTAGAAAATCTTAAATGACAAGATTCTAGATGCATTTGACATACCAAATTGAATCATGATAAAATAAATATTTTAGAAACATGAATATAACCAGCAATGAGAATGAAACAGTAATAAAAAAATCTGCCAACTCAAAGAGGACTAGATGGATTCATTGAAGAATTCTACCAGAGCTTCAATGAAGGACTAACAATAACCGTTCATAAACAAGAAATGGTAGGAAGTCTTCCAAATGCTTTTTAATGAGCAAGCATTAAACCCTGATACCCCAAACCAAGAATAGATCCCACAAAAGATGAAAATTATGGGCCAGTCTTTCTGATGAACATAGATGCAAAAATTCTCAATGAAATACTTGGCAAACCTAATTCAATATCACGTCAAAAAGATTCATCATAACCCAAGTGGCTTTATTCCATCAATTCAGGGATGGTGCCAAAACACACAAATCAATAAATGTAATTTATAATGTGCATGGACTATAAAGGTCAGACTGAGTCACATGCTAATCTAAAAAGGCAAAGAAAAAAAACCTTTGACAAAAAATTCAACATCTTTTTGATGAAAATCATAGAAAAGTTATGGATAGTAAGGCATATTTCAACATCATAAAGGCTGTAGATAGCAAATCTTAGGCTCTAGAGGTCCTGCTGTTTTCAAGGGACAAACGGGTCTACTCTCTCACACCCCAGGTCTATGGTGGCTGAGTCTGGCCAAGTTTTGTGATGCCCAGTGCTCCAATATATCCAATAACTGCTCTGCACTTGGTCCCATCTTGAAGCTTGATCCTTCTAAGCGAATAAAACATTTTCTAAACCTCTCCACTCTCCACTTAGTTTTTTTTATTTTTTATTTTTTGTAGTTCTGACACAACACTGACTTTGAGCAGCCAGCAATAACCACAACACAGCACAAATGCTAGGCTCCCTTGAAACATCTATGCCAGCCTAATGAGTGCATCATCTTTAAACCTGGTTTCCCACACAGTCTCAGAGCATGGAGGAGATCCAGACAAATTCTTGGTCATAGTGTGATATTAACAGCCTCTCATCCAGCTCCCAATGTAGTCCTCAGTCTGTCTGAAGCCTTGCCAGCTCAGTGCTGCTCTCTGCGTCTGTTAGCACTCTGGTTTTCTAAGTTCCCGCCAGAATAGCTCAGGAAGATGCAGGGATAGCTCATTCACACCTCCAGGTTTCCAAGTTCCTCTCCTAAGTCAGTAAGTCAGTACTCGAAGTCCTTTGAACCACAGAGCCAGGAAAAGTTACAGCACTAACCACGCTCTTAGGGCCAACTTTCTTTCTTTTTAAAAAAGACATTCGTTTATTATGTGTACAGTGTTCTGCCTGCAGGTCAGAAGAGGGTACCAGATCTCATTATAGGTGGTTGGGAGCCACCATGTGGTGCTGGGATTGAACTCAGGACCTCTGGAAGAGCAGCCAGTGCTCTTAACCTCTGAGCCATCTCTCCAGCCCAGTACCAAGTGTCTTAAAGACATTTTTAAAAGATGAATTTTATTTTATGTGTATGAGTGTTTGCCTGTGTGTGTGTGTGTGTGTGTGTGTGTGTGTGTGTGTGTGTGTGTGTGTTATGTATGTGCACCCCATGAATGCCTCACAGAGCAGAAGAGGGTACCAGATATGCTGGATGTGATAAGTAGTTACAAGTGGTTGTGAGATACCATGTGGGTGGTGGGAACTGAGCCCAAGTCCTCTGCAAGAGCAGCCACTGAGCCGCCTCTCTAACCCTGCTTACCACCCACTTCTTGTGTTAGACTTTTTCAGCACTATGGCAGAAGACATGGTATAGAAGCTACTAACGGGGGAAAATGTTGTCGTGATGGGGAAGCAGAGGGATTGGGGACCAGTTGCCAATTGCATGCCCCATGATCTACTTTACCCCATGTCTTAAAGCTTTCATCACCTCTCAGGACCGTGCTACCAGCTGGTAACAAAGGGTCAACACACAAGGTGTGTGGCGGCGGCGTCTTCTACTCAGACCGTAACAGTCCCCTGAGACGGCACAGGCCACATGTTGAGCCCCAGTTAGGTTAGGCAGTATATCGTGACACGTACATGCCTGCCACGCCTTTCCTGAGCATCTTCCGGGGACTTGGAGCTTCTGGGTAGCAACGCAGAACACCTTTACGTGCAATAGCACAGGCTGCTGCCGAATCAAGGACAAAGCCACAAGAGCAGCCTCTCCACTCACCGCTCTTGTGACCCCAAGTCTATTCTGTCCCAGCTGTTGGTGCTAGGCTCATTATCTCATATGACCTGTTCCTAAGCATACATGGGCAGGGCAGACGTCCTCTGATATCAACCGCCCACTGAAATCAGAAATGAGACTACAGAGCCAAGATGAAGGCCTTTGGACATACTCAGTCTTCATGCTTGGTCTCGGCTCCAAAGTGCCACTCCACAAAGGGAAAATGAAACAGTTCACATGGCACCGAGTCTGCTCCGTGCATGTGTGCACTCACACATGTGCACACGTGTGCATTATCGTGCATATAGTGGGTTAGCATGCAGAGGACAATTTGTAGGAGTCGGTTCTCTCTCTCTCTCCACTGTGTACGTCCCAGGAACTGAATTCATATCATCACTTAGGAACAATCACCTTTACCCATTGAGTCATCCTCCTGTCAGCCCTCATAGAGAATTTTAGTGAATGCTAGCGTATCCAACCCTTAGATGGATCCCTACCTCATTTTACAATGTTTCTGCAGAGCTGAGGGAGCCTAGAGACCCTTAATTCCTCAAGGCCAGCGGTTGGCAGAACCTTTGTTGGCAATGACAACAATTAATCACACTTGCATACATACATGTGTGCACAAACACATGCACACATGCTTTCAAACACACACACATTCTCTCTCTCTCTCTCTCTCTCTCTCTCTCTCTCTCACACACACACACACACACACAAGAATCTGAGATAGAGTTGATGTTAAAACTGCCTTCTGAGAAACAGGCTGGTTTTGTTCTTAGGACCAGCAGAGAGGCCACCAGAAGTGGTGCATTCTGGGTATAACCCTGGTATAGGTGTGTGCTGTGCTTGGCTGACATGGTGGCCTTGGAGTATCTGGAGGTGGCAGGCTCTGTCTCACCCAGCAGAAGGTGGTCAGGGAAGTTGAAAGAAATCATCCTCCATTTAGGGTTGTTAGCTGTCGGGCTAGAAGGAGCGGCAGGGCGTCTGGTGCTGGACAGGCCTTTCTCTTCTCAGCTGCTTGATTCAGGGCATGGGAGCAGAGCCCTTCCACAGGGCACCTTAGTAAGGCCATAGCCAAGAGGAGGGTGCATGAAGATGGCTGGCCTCTTTCGTGCTGTTCAGTTTTGGGGGCCATGAGAGGTCACCCCAGATCCTTTCTGTTCTGCTGACCTCCTCCTGGGGGATTTCTGGATAGGATCCTGTCCAACCCGAGGAAAAAAACACGGGAGGCACAGAGAATTGCAGTTGCCAAATTAATGCACTTCTGTATAGTGCATTGCCTGCAAGTGACAGGCCAACGGAGAAACATCACAGAATTCAAAATAAATGCACTTATGTATAGTACATCGCGTGCAAGCGACAGGCCAATGGAGAAACATCACAGAATTCCAAACCTACCATTCACTTCTAAATGAAGGCTCAAACTGATTTTTTAAAAAGTGTCTTTGAACTCACTGCTGTTTGAAAAATGAATGTGCTCACTTTTATGCTATTCTCACTAGGAAAATTATTTGAAAGTTGTTAACTTTGTGCATACGTCTTGTATCTGGGTTCTGTGTAGTGTCTATTCCTGAAGAAAAGCAGGACTGTTGTTCCCAAGAGCTCCGATAGATGGGAAGGCAGGTGGCATCCATGAGCAATTAGGCGTCTCCTGGGGTACTTCTCACAGTAGGGTTTCCCATTCGGCCCTCCCAGCCCTAGGGGGCTGGAGCTGGAGCTGCCGGTGTCCTAATCAAGGGTGTTTGTAAGGAGGTTGGTGGGCTCAGTCTCAGAGCGTGACATCAGATGCGGTTCTGAGTGTAACACCACTAAGTCTGTGTACACTTTTGAATGGCAGTGTGTAATGTCTGCCTGGCACTCACGGGCGATGAATGTCACTGTCATGCAAACGCAGACACAGCCCATGCACAAATAAACAGACCCAGACAGTCCCAGATAAGGGCATTTCAAGTCCCTTGGGGTTGTTGTTTCTGGCTGGTCGAAATGGACTATTCTTCTGAAACTCAGCATCGTGTTTGTAACCTTGACCTCAGAAGCTTCCTCGTATATCTGAGTGGAAACAGATGTGGCACATACCTAGTGACATAGACTTTGTAAAAGGCCCAGAATGCTGTCGTCTACCACGGCACAGGTGGACACGGGGTGCGTGCACACGGCAGTTGCCGCCCTTTCAACTCTTCATGGCTCTGGGATGTTCAGGGTCTCCCTTGCTGTGCATCTCACATCCCTCCCTCCTGTGGGAGCCCCTCAGACTCCAGCGTAGACTTGTTTCTGGGATCTCTTGCCTGTGGAAGCCTGCAGAGACCAAAGGGAGGCTGTCCTCACTCTGGCCCCTGCTGTGGGCTTCCCCCTGTGTCTGGGCAGCGTCTAGTCTAGGGTTTGTTTCTTCCTGGCCCAACTGCTCTCCTGAGACACTAATGTGGCGTCATTTTCTGCAGCTCCATTGATTAGTTGCATCATTAGGTCTGCTTTAATTGCGGTGCCTCTGCCATTAACAGATTTGCACATGGTATAGCAGGAAAAAAAAAAGGCTGTGGGTACTTCCATCTCCCCGGAAGATGAAGTGTAACCACTTCTAAGCGTCATTTAAATTTTCACTGCTAGTAAATTCCTGGCACTGGTTTTTGATGTGATATTTAAGTCCAGAGGGATATTGTGGGGCCTGCATATACATAATTTAATGAGGAACATGGACTTTTCTTGTGGGAAGGGATTTCTGTGAGCTTTGATTTTTAGTGCCTCCCCCTCAATAGTGGAAGAGCTTGGAATCTTGACTAGGAAGGTGGGTAAAGGTGGAGATTCCGGTGTGGCCCCCGTTGGAGCTGTGAGCTCCTTTGTTCCTTGAGGTTCTTTCTTGCAGCTTACGAAACTCAATTTACTGCTGTGGACCTGAGTGCCATTTATGGCCATGTGTACGCTGTCATTAGCTTGCACACCTGTCTCTGGGCTGCCCTCTCTTAAGATGCCCTTCTGATGCTGGCACAAAATTCAACCACTGGACTCTATAATTCCAAGGGGCTGGCTGGTTTAAACCACCTTAAAAATGGAGACTTTTCTAACATGAATAAAATGCCCTTGAGTTGACCATTTTGGAAATACTGTTTGTGTTTGTGGCAGACTTTGATAGCCTGTGCTGGTTTCCCTGCCTGCCCTGTGAGATATCCTCAGGAGCCATTGAGGTTACGCGTGTCCTGACGTCCTACTGTGTCTTCAGCTCAGTCTTAGCACATATGGGCACGTTTTCAATGTGCTGAATTTAAGTAGACCATTCCCAGGGTTGAAAAAAATGGGGTATGAGCATTAAGGAAACTCCCTAAATCTCACAAACAGTGTGCTGTATCTGGGAGATACAAAGTCCACCGTGATCCTGATCGTGGCTCTGAAGAGCAGGCAGGCAATTGACACAGAATTCTTGCTGAGGGGAAGTGGAATTCTCCAGGGAAAGAGAGAAATGCACCCAGGGTCCCTCCAGTGTTCACAGTCCCATCTCAACTGTCCACAGTCACCTGGGACAGACTCCTGACCCAGCTGAGCCAATCAGCCTGTTCTCCTTTCTGTGGCACAGGTATCTGCAGCCAACGGGGAGGCTCTAGAGCCCCGAAAGCCATCCCTCTCGGGGAGACGGGAGACGGCAGCCACATGGGAAGTGTCGTATCCCCAGGACTCGGCAGGTGTAGACAGAGGTCTCAGCGAAGCCCACAGCCACGCATCCCCCTCCAGGCTGGCCTGCTGAGCAGGCCACATGATGGCGATTGGACTCGGGGACTGTTTTAGATGGAACATGGGAGTCAGTGCCAGTGGTTTAATTGCACTGTGAATTATGGCCAGAAAAATAACCCAACAACAAACTTATTTTCTGCTGGGCACAAGACACAGAGGATTAGCTGCAATTAGTTCTGGCTCTGTTTCCTTTGGCAAAAGCCTATCTGTTTTTCATCCTGATTTCTCGCCCTGGACCAGCTCTAAGCTAGTGGCACTGGAAGAGTGTCCCGGGTCCTCAGTGTGCATGGGCTTGGGCACATACTGTGTCCAAGGTTGATGGAGTCCCTACTGTGTGCAAGGTGATACCCTTGAGAACCGCGCATGCGTGCGTGCGTGCATTATCTTGGTACAGGCATGCGTGTCTGTGTCCGGGGATTGTTTTTTACCATCGTGACTGCCCTACTAATTGGGCAAGTTAATTGTCCAAAGATCCAATGGCCAGCAGACATAAGTTAGAGTCTTAAGCCCAGCTCTTTCCATCCTTTCCAGTTGTTTGCTGCTTCTTTAAGGGCATCTTATCTGACACAGTCTCTTTGGCCTAAATCTGGGACTTGGTTTTTTTTTTTCCCTAATCTACGATTGTGCTTTGATAGGTTTAAGGTGTGGCAGCTTGAACGGTCCCTGAAGAGTAGAAAGAAGTCTTGTAGACACCTGGGCTGCAGCTGGAGCCCTCGCTGCAGGAATTGGGGTGGAGCGTTCTCAGTGGGAGGGGTCCGCTCAGTAGGTGTGAGGCCCTAGGGTCTACCCCAACCTTGCATCACATACTCTACTGCTTGAGGTATGAGTGAGAAGGTTGCAGAGACACAGACAATGGTGGCGCCACCAAGCACCCTTCAAGGGACGCCCAGAGTGCTTCTCTTGTACTATGTGCTCTCCCTGGCCCTGCACCCACCCAGCTCTGGCTCGCTCATGCTCGGCCTCAGCCAGCAGATGCAAGTGTCCGTTCAGAAGCCTGTGTCGTGATGCAGAGGTAGAAGTTACCTTTGTTTGATGCTTCCGGCTTATGGGTTTCCTTTGCCCTAAGAGTGATTCTGTGCACATTCACTAATGAATTACCTAGGAGGCAGTGGATTGATGGCATCCGCGCAGCAGGAGACACAGCGCCCAGATCCCAAGTGATCAGAGCCTGAGGTCTGAGCTCTGAAATGATTACAAGGCTGGACCGTTACCGGCTTCCCGCTCCTGTCCTGTAAACTAGGTAGCCCCACAAGCTCATTTGTTCCCTCACCTGTGGTGAGCCATGGGCTGTGCTTGGCAGGAGGCAAAGCTGCTGATTTGATTTATCTTACTAAGTGGTATGATTTTTTTTCTTGTATTGGAAACAGATTTTTTTTTCCATTTAATATAGTCTGATTAGTTTCCCCCTCCCCCCACTCCACCCAGTTCTCTTCCTCCTCTCCTCCCATCTGGAGCCACATCCTTTTCGTGTCTCCTTAGAAAACAAACAGGCATCTAAGGGATAATAATAATAAAACAAAGTACAATAACGTAAAACCAAACTAGAAAAAGAGCCAAAGAGAAAAGCACAAGAAATATGTATAGACACGGGGAGACACAGGTCCGAAAACACGGAGATGCCATAAAAGCCTGAAACTGGGAGCCGTGATATGTATGCACAGACCTGTAAGGTAAAACACGCCCTGAAGATTTTAATAAAGTTAACATTATGAGACAAAGAGCATTCGAAGACGGCATCGAGTTTATTTGCTGTTGTCCATCTACTGCTGGGCACGGGACCTACCCTTAAGAGTGCTTTGTTGGTACAGACCCACCCAAGCTCTGTGCACACTGCCATGGTCTCTGTGAGTGCCAGCCTTGTTGTGTCTATAAGGTCTTGATATCTTGGTGTCCTCCATCCCCTCTGGCTCTTAGCTTCTGCTGCCTCCTCATCCGTGGGTTTCCCTGAGCTGAGAGTAAAGGGATTTGTTGGAGGCATACTGTCTGACTGTGGGTCTCTGTATTTGTTCCCGTCTGATGATGGCTGAAAAGGGCACTGATATGAGTATAGCAGCATGCCATTAAGAATCATTTTATTGATACATTAAAAAAAAAACAACAGTAGTATCAGCTTTACCCCAGGTGCCCGGTTGTTACCTAGTCTCAGGTTCTTGGTCAGCCAAGCGATGCTGGGTATGGGTTCCATCTGGTGCAGTGGGCCTTAACTCAAGTAAGGTAGCTGTTGGCTTCTTGTACAAGCTTTGCGTTGCTATTGCCCCAGTGTATCGTGCAGGCAGGTCACTCCTGTAGCTGTGTGGTGTCTGCCTTTCTCCTCTGGTAGCACGCACAGTGCCTTCTAGCAGCACGGATACTTGTCCGCAGGGAAGAAGGCTCTAGGGAGGCACCAGCTTGACTTCTCAGTGTTCGATGAGTTGTTTAGGTGCTGTCTTCAGCGATAGGGCCTTACTACCTGTTTGTGGAGGGTTAGCCATAGTTCTGGCAATGATCTTGTGGTTTGGCGGTTCCCATGGGGACCCTTTGGTCAAGAACTCTTAGATGTAATCCATTCTGAATATTGGACACTGCATTTGGTGATGAGAGAGGTCCAGTTGGGGCTGTCTCCCTGCTATTTGGGAGTCTCATTTAGATTGCCTTCATTCATGTATACATTTTAAGAAGCTCCTACTGGATTAGGTTTTATACTACCTCTCAAACTGCCCTAAGTTTTAGCTGTCTCTTCCCATATTCCCTCCCTCACTACTCTCTCCTTTCACCTGCCCTGTTGGATCCTCGGATTCCAGTTCCTCCTCCATTCAAAACTACCCAGGAGCATGGGGGAGAAGACCATGCTGGAGTGGCCATGCACAAGTGGCAGTGAATCAGTGGCCATGCATCTGTGGCTATGCATCTGTGGCCTGCGCCCGTGGCCTGCATCCATGGCATGCATTCGTGGCCATGCATCAGTGGCCACACATTTGTGGCCTGCATCCGTGGCTGTGCATCCAAGGCTCTGCATCAGTGGCTGTGGGATGAGTTCTTGTTTAGACAACTGACGTTTCCTTGGTGGTGAATCCTCTCGGTCCAGCCTTACATTGATGGTTGTGATGACTTTCAGGCATGTGAACAAGGGACCAGTCATTGTGTTAGAAAACATCATTGCTCTTTATGTCATTAGAGGCCCATCAGTGCCCTTCTGGTAGCCACGCAGCAAATGAAATCTCCAGAGGCTGAACGGCATCACTAAGAAAGAAAGGATTCTCCTACTCAGCAGGATCTGGGTCAGTAGACATGATTTTTATGAGACATTTATCTTCCTCTTTCCATATGAGACAGGCTTAAAATGCAGCTGTAAACATAAAAGCTTGAATCAAACAGGTGTAAAACGTAACTTTCAGGCAGCCAGGTGGCTACACCTTTTTCATTCAAAGCAACAATTGCCCCTGATGTGCTTTAGATTGAGAATTTACTTCTGAGTTCTGTAAAATGACTGCACACAGCCACGATGCAGATATGTGTGCTGGAAAATGTCATGAAAAAGATGACCTCACTCCTTGGCACGTAGGAATCAAAGTCTGCACTCAACAGAGAAAGACAGCTTCTCACCTGTCCTTTATGGCAACGTTGTTGGCCATGGCCAAGTTAGAGGGTCAGCTGATATGCCCATGAGCAGCTTAGCAGAAGAGAAAATGTGTTTATATACACAGCAGAACATTACTAAATCATAAAGAAGAACAAAAGCCTCTATCTGGCAGGAAAACCGCAGAGAAAGCCGCCACAGTGGGCTGTCAGACTCTGGACTGGCAGCTGGGGAACCTGCACGGGGCCAAACTAGGCCCTCTGGTTTTACAAACTAGGAGACAGAAACTCCCTTTGGAAACTTTGCCCTGGCCGCAGAGCAGCCCGCCTGCCTGGTGGTGGATCTCGTGGCTGCTGTTTTATGCCTCCTCTTAAGCCCTGTAAGGTGTGTGTTGGGCCTGCCTGCCTGCCTGCCTACTGAGTGCCCTCTGGGGGTGGTTTGACTTGGAAGACCTAGTAGGGGCTGTTTTCCTGTCGCTGGGATGACCATTTGGTCAAACCCCGAGCTGCTCCGGGCAGCACAGCCCTCTGCCCCTCCGTCTCCCTGGCTGAGAGTCTGAGTTTTCCTTTGTGATCTACTGGTGAGAATTGAGACAGCCCCAGCGCCGTGGCTTTCTTCTTTGTATGTGTGTGCACACATGTAAACACTTCAAAACAGGATTTTACAGTTTTCTCATGAAGCAGCCCACACCCGCAGAGGGGCATGCACACAGCTGCTTTTCCGAACCGAGTGCTTCTCTTTCGTCTTTGAGCTACTTTAGCTGGGCCTGTTGAGGGTTTCCCTTAGGTCTTTCGTTAGCATGCATTCGCGGTATAAAGTCATCTTCATACGTGTTTACCATGTAGTTTGCTCATACCCAGCTTCCAATGCCACCTCTTCTTGTCCCCCCCCCCCCATGCAGGTCCACTTGTCTTTGCTAACAGGCCCTCTTCATCTGCCCACCTGTCCCTGTGTCCTCTGTGATAGCTAAGGGGGTGTCCGTCATTCTGTGGTTAAATCTTTCATTATTTTCCTTTACTGTGAAACATCTCTTTAAATGCATCTATGACTGTTCCTTTACGTCTTTTCTGGAATCATGTCATTGTCACTGTCCTGCCTGGGCCAGTGTAGGGGTTTCTAACCGCAGATCTCCCCTCTCTCTCCCCTTTTATTATCCCCCTTTCCTCCTCCTGTCTCCGCCCCCTCATCTCTTGATAAGATTGTAGTGTGTTCACCCTTAAAATGAAGGACATGGGGCATGCTTGATAGTAAGGCTGACTCTCAAGGATGTCTGTAGTGTCTCTCACACAAATAACTGTTAAATAATCTCATGTCTGTGACATCACAGAGGCAGCAGAATGGTGGCTGTTGGGTTACAGAAAGGGTAAATGGGTTTCTGTTGTTTAATAGATAGTGTTGTGTGCCCAGGATGCCAAAATTTTGAAGGCGGTTTATAAAATGATGTGAACAGACCTAACACTACTGGAACACACACACACACACACACACACACACACACACACACACACACACACACACACACACCCCTCACAGTTTTAGCTTGTAATGGATACAGGGTTTCCTCTGTGCATGATAAAAATGATTTCAAATTGATCGTGCTGGCTGGCACAGAATTCTGTGCTATGAACCAGGGAAATGTCCATTTTAAAGATGTGGATTTTGTTCTATGGTGGATGTTGCAATAAAATGTGAAAACACTAATTTTCAGTTCTCCCTTTTATAACCCTGTTTCTCCTATGCACTTGGAGGGACTCAGAGGTGATTTTCACAGGGATAGATGTGGTTCAAATCCCAAAGCTGGTGTCAGTATGTTCAAAGCTGAAGTGGCCTAGAAACACTTGAGCCTGTTTGGGCCCTGCCACCCACCCACCTGGAGCAGAGAGGGCCAGGAAGGGTGGAGCCCGTTCTCTGAAGGCAGTACTATGTGATCACATGCATGTGTGGCTTTATTTTTAATACCACATTAGCACCGGGCATGAGAAAACCATGGATACCACACAGGCTAGTCAACCCCACTCCGCATGGTTTCAGAGGCTTTGGGCTCCATAATCATCCTTTTGTTACTCATTTGGGAAATGGGGAACCCTTTCTCTCAGGCCCTGAAGAGTGAAGCTGTCTTTGATGATGTAGCATTGAAGTCTGAACTGTGCTATCTTGGATGTTCTGTGCATGGGGTCCTTTGCTTAGGAGTAAAATAGGCATGGGGTGGACAGAAATAGTATAGCAAGAAATGTGGCTGACTCCATGTGAGGCAAATCACAGAAATTTACTGACTGACATAAAAGAAGGTGTGAATAAATGGAGATGTGTGAGTCTGGGTTTTCAGCGTGCCTCCCTGAAGATGTCAGTTCTCCCTGGAGAAATGTATCATTTTGTCCTGTCCTAATCAACATCCCAGCCAGGCTTCTTTTTCTCTTTCCCCTCTTTTCGGAATGTGTCAAGTTGCTCTCTCAAATACTTGAAGAATAAACTGGCTGAAATTGCCAAGAAAAATTTCAAAATTATGCATAATGAGACTAGATTTGCATTTCCAGATATAAATGTCCTCAGATGATACTAATCGGGGCCATGTGGTTTTCATTTTAGGAGTATATCCATGCGTGGAACAGATCGGTCATAGCAGCCTAGCATAAGCTAGGGGAAAGGGTAAATTACTAAATGTATTCTAGATTACCTACTTGGAAAAATATGGTTGCAGTCTTTTCTTATAAAATATACCATAAAAATTTCTAGTTGGATTTGTTTAAATCCAAAAGTTATTTTGTTGAATGTAAAATCTACAGTCATATAAATCTGATGCACCTCTCCAGCCCCTGGAAGTTTAATAATAAGGTTAGAAATGGAAAGTGGTTCTCCTCAGGGGGGTTATTCATGACATGGTTGGTAGAAACGTAGGTGGTATAACTTTGGGTTCAAGCAGCTTGGCAGATGTTTCTGAAAAACTTAGCAAGTCAATGAGCACGTTCAGGAACGTCTGTCAAGACCCTTGTCAGTGGTTAGCTCAGAGACAGTGCTAAGTGTCCCGTGACAGCAATCAGTTTATTGGCGATAGCTCAGAAACTGCAAACATAAGTATAGCAGTGGAGGGCTATCTACAGAAATTGTTTTAAGTGTGCTTATTTAGTATACTTTATACAAATTCAGTGAGATGATAAGATAGAAAATTGTGCACAAGGTATGTCCATACTGTGATAAAATGATTTATTCTCAGAAATACACTATGAGGATAGAAGGTGTAATGTGCTCTTTGTGGCTCTATGTGGTTGTTTTGGTTGTAAATAATCTCTATCTTCTTTATATTTTCTATGGTTTCCTGCATGGTGTTCTTCTTTGAGC